>VSMD01099158.1:0-50593 GCA_008750895.1 Mirza zaza
AGGAGGATTGCTTGAGCCCAGGAGTTTGAGGTTGCTGTGAGCTAGACTGACGCCATGGCACTCACTCTAGCCTGGGCAACAAAGTGAGACTCTGTCTCAAAAAATAAATAAATAAACAAACAAACCTTTTCCCTTAGTAGTGTATTTCCCAAAGAAAATGTTATGAAAGTGTAAAATATTGATCTGTAGATTGGGCCCATGACTTTTTTAAAAAAATTCTTAACTTGTATGGTACTAATGTGTTTGCCTCCTTTTGCCACCAGGGGGCAGACCGAGCTGTTCCAGTCTTGATCATTGGCATTCTGGTGTTCCTTCCCGGATTTTACCACCTGCGCATTGCCTACTATGCATCCAAAGGCTATCGGGGTTACTCCTACGATGACATTCCAGACTTTGATGACTAGCACCCACCCCAGCTCTGAGGAGAAAAGTCACAATGGGACTACACCTAGCTTTGAGATACTGAGCAAAAACTATGGCTAAGGGCTAAGAAATTCAGCAGTTTGCAGTGTTTAACAAAACAATGGCCAGATTTTGGTTCCACACCTAAGATGTTAACTGAGCTTACAATTAGCTAATTAGGACATGCTCTGCTTTTCAGCTCCTGGCCCTGGCAAAGCTCCTGACAAGTTTTTCCACTGGAATATGTATCATGGAACAATAGCAATGTTAATTGTCTAGGAAAACAGGAGGTTATTCTGTAGTGGAAAGTGTTGTTGCCACCGCCCTCTTTAGAGTTGAGTGTTTCTATTAAATGGTCTTCATTGTCAGTTTGTTCTTGCAGCAAATGGAAGAATGCAGCATGTCTAATTTCTTATTACGAAGTAATTTATTTTTAAAATATCTGAGTTTATCCCCTGTAGTTACTTCTACGTTCATGTTCTAGTGTAAAACCTTGGTAAAATTAAATATCAGTGTGCCTGTATCTGTAATATTTTTTACTCTGTTTCTTATTGACAGCAACCAGGAATTTTTTAAACTGCAGAGAAACTTTTCAAATGTAAACACCTTCTCTGTTTAGCAATCCTTGGCCAGCTCTGAGCTATATTACCAATAGGTTGAACAGCATATAATATGGGTTGTTATGTCCTTTGTAGATCAAGATGTTCTGTATATCATGCCTTTAAGGACTGGACTTTTGGCTGTTTCCTAATGAAAAATGTAGATAAGTGTTGTTATTTAGAGTTTATAACCCTATGTTAGCACCTTGTATTATGTTCTCATTCTGTGAAAGATCAGAAGTCTGGATCCCTAGAGACTATACTGCCTTAGGCTGATTCTGTTTCTTAGCTTGCAAAAAGTGACTTATACTCAAATTAAAATGTAGAAATCCAAATCCTAAACTTAAAATGAGTTAACTTTAAACATTTCCAAAAACATTTCAATGATCTTATGATTTTTTTTTTTTTTTTTTGTGACAGGGTCTCACTCTGTTGCCCAGGCTAGAGTGCAGTGGTGTCAGCCTAGCTCACAGCAACCTCAAACTCCTGAGCTCAAGTGATCCTCCTGCCTCAGCCTACCGGGTAGCTGGGACTACCATGCCAAGCTAATTTTTTCTATATATTTTTAGTTGGCCAATTAATTTCTTTCTATTTTTAGTAGAGACGAGGTCTTGCTCTTGGTCAGTCTGGTTTCCAACTCCTAACCTCAAGCTATCCTCCCACCCTGGTCTCCCAGAGTGCTAGGATTACAGGCATGAGCCACCACACCCGGCGATCTTAAGATATCTTAAATCCTAGTACCCAGAATAACCTTTGTTTTCAGGTTACTTGCACTGTGGGTCAGACTCTTCTTTCTAGTCATTATTTTGCTATGAGGTTGTGGACTTGGGCAGCTAAAAGCTAGACATGTCATCAGCTGTGATTTGGAAGCTGTGGGTAGAGTGAGTCTTGGAGTGAAGATGAGTTTTGCATGTGTTAAATTTAAGGTCTCTGGGAGGCCGAGGCAGGCAGATTGCTCGAGGTCAGGAGTTCGAAACCACCCTGAGCAAGAACCTCCCCCACCCCCCCACCCCCGTCTCTACTAAAAATAGAAAGACATTAATTGACCAACTAAAATATGTAGAAAAAATTAGCCAGGCATGGTGGCGCATGGCCGTAGTCCCAGCTACTCGGGAGCCTGAGGCAGTAGGATCACTTGCGCCCAGGAGGTTGAGGTTGCTGTGAGCTAGGCTGACGCTATGGCACTCACTCTAGCCTGGCAACAAAGTGAGACTCTGTCTAAAAAAAAAAAAAATTTAAGGTGTCTACTTGATATCCAGGTGGAGCTGTTGAAGTAGTTACAGGGCTCATTTGTGTCTAGAGTTTAGGAGGAGTTCTAGACTGGAGGTGGAAATCTGGGAGTTGGTGTTTGGACAATGTCTTGGGAGTCAGAGGGTTGGCTGAGAGCACCAGTGGAATGAGTGCACATGGAGGTAAAAAGAGGACTCGGGAAACAGGGACAAAGAGAATGTGTCCTAAAAGCTTCTGAGGTTAGGCACATTGGTAATGGGAGGGTAGGCTAGGGAGTCCAGTGCTCTAGAATTCTTGGGCCTTGACAGTGAAGATGTGAGATGATATATAAAAGCTTTATCTTGGGCAGTGTTTGTGAAACAAAGCTCAGACCAGGACATTTCTGCCAGACTAAATCATTTGGTACTTATAAAGGTAATGATGCTGCTGGTCAAAAAAAAAAGAGTGGAACAGAAGGGTATAAGTGAAAAGTAACCATTTTGAGGGGGTGAGGAGTGAACATTTTCTCCCCCAGCTCACCTCCCAAGGGTTGTCCAAAGTTTCTTGTGTATCTTTCATAAAATGGTCTAAGCCACATAAACATATATGTCCATCTTTTAAAACTTTGGCTCCTGCTGTTTGGGTCTATAATTTCTTTTTTTCCCCCCACACTTAGCCTATTTTGTATATCTTTCCATACTCATGGAGATCAACCATATTCTTGTTTGTTTTTAGCCGTATTTTTTTTTTCATGATACAAATGATAAATTATACAGTAAGTAAGTATCAACAGTCAACACAAGTTCAAAACCAGCTACAGGTCCCTGGTGGCTTCCTCCCTTACGGTACCCATTAGGAGGGAGCACAGTGGCAGTGTCCAGCGGCTTCATGATCAGCGTAGCAGGCAACAGGGACAACATGCACTCGTGATGGCCTGTGCCTGGGGTGGGGGTGGTTGTGTTGGGGCCTCAAAGTCTCATCAGCAAGAGCTCTTGTCTGTTACAAAAGAATCACTGACCCAAAAAGTTGAGTCTGATCTACTGACCCGGGCCCCGAGCGCCATTTGAGGGAAAGCACCTACCTGGGCAAGAACCCTGTCCTGCGCCCAAATGTGCCACCCACCCTCCCCCAGGCAGGAAGAGACCAGCCACCAGCCTTCCTGAATGGCATCCTCTGAATCTGGTGGAGGAGTGGCTCCTGGAGCCAGAGAGGACACCCGTGGAACAGCACAGGTGGGCAATCTTCACTCAGACCCTGCATGTCCTTCTGGCAGCCCAGAGACCATTTTATTTTTTGAGACAAAGTCTCACTTTGTTGCTCAGGCTAGAGTGAGTGCCATGGCGTCAGCCTAGCTCACAGCAACCTCAAACTCCTGGGCTCAAGAGATCCTCCTGCCTCAACCTCCCGAGTAGCTGGGACTACAGGCATGCACCACCATGCCCGGCTGATTTTTTCTATATATATTAGTTGGCCAATTAATTTCTTTCTACTTATAGTAGAGACGGGGGTCTGGCTCTTGCTCAGGCTGGTTTCGAACTCCTGACCTCGAGCAATCCGCCCACCTTGGCCTCCCAGAGTGCTAGGATTACAGGCGTGAGCCACCGCGCTCGGCCACAGAGACCATTTTAGACCTTAAATCTTCTCTATGCCAGTGCGAAGGGTCAGCTCTCCTTCAGGAACTAGGGGCTGGCAGGTGGTCAGATGACCTGGGAGCTGGAGGCGGGAAGTCCACACGGTAGAAAACGAGCCAGAAAGGCCGGGCGCGGTGGCTCAAGCCTGTAATCCTAGCTCTCTGGGAGGCCGAGGTGGGCGGATCATTTGAGCTCAGGAGTTCGAGACCAGCCTGAGCAAGAGCGAGACCCCATCTCTACTATAAACAGAAAGAAATTAATTGGCCAACTAATATATATAGAAAAAATGAGCCGTGCATGGTGGCACATGCCTGTAGTCCCAGCTACTTGGGAGGCTGAGGCAGCAGGATTGCTTGAGCCCAGGAGTTTGAGGTTGCTGTGAGCTAGGCTGACGCCACGGCACTCACTCTAGCCTGGGCAATAAAGTGAGACTCTGTCTCAAAAAAAAAAAAAAAAAAAAGAAAACGAGCCAGAAATGCCCAGTAGACACGCTACCGGGACACAGAATTGGGGGGAATGTCTTTGCTGGGGAGAAGCAAGTCTTTTCTGGTCTTTAATTTGTGACATAATACTTTTTTTTTTTTTACAGTGGTGGGTGGGGTGAGAACAGCAGAAGGTTGGGAAAGGGAGATAATATTAGTACATGTTTGTTAAAAAATCTTAGCCCATGTGAGAATGATTTTTTTGAGTCTGCATTTTAAAAACAAAGGAGTTAGCAGGTAGGTGGATGAGGGCCAGTCCTGGTCCCTCACGCTCGTCTCAGCCTAGGAACTGTCCCCTGGGGACCTGCGGGCACAGAAACACCCCCCACCCCTGGGACAACTGCCATTTCCACGTTATCCCCATCTTTAACTCGAGTGTGGACTGAGACAGAGGAGAGCAGACACACAGAGTCAAGACATTTCTTCCGTTTCAGACTCCACTATAAATAAGTCCTCGTTAATCCCTGCATGCCTTTAATTCACAAAAGGAATTAGTTGATAAAAATCGATGAGTCACATTCATATATGAGATTTTTTTGTTTAACTTTCAAGATGTCAGTGTATCTGTAAGAAAAATAGCCTCTCTCTCAGGATCTAGCCAAAAGGCTGAAAGTCAGTCAGTTTAGTAATTCACCAAAAAAGGGAGGAAAAGGCAACTGGAGGCTAGGACTGTTTGTTGCTGTTGTAGTTTTTTGTTTTTTTGTTTTTTTTAATAAACATCTTTTATGTGTAATCAAATTCCCATACGTTTCCCTATAAAGAATTTGCTTTAATTTTTCCATAAGGCATTTTTTTGTCATCCAAACATCTCTTCTTTTTAAAATTTTCTTACAAAGTTAAAACCATAAATAGGATTTAAACCACTAAAATGACACATGCTAATATCTTAAATCAGCCAGACCTGGTAAATCCTATCAAAACTAGACAGTTAAGTAAGAAACACGTTATAAAAATATTAGCCAAAAAGAGACTATTAGGTAATTCTGCAAACTCAAATACGAAACTACTAAACAAAACGTGTGCAAACGTATACAAGCATAGAGCCATGTAGCAGGGTTATGCTCAGATTAGTTTTAAAGCTTGCTCTAGTGGATTTAATTCAAGAGTTGTCCATGGTGGTGTTTACTTTGAACACACGCACAAGTCAAAGAAAAATAAAATATGCACAACAGCGTCCCCAAAAGGTCAGTGTCTCATGGAGCCAGTGCTTCATCCCTTCCATACCTGGGACTGCCTGGGCTGTCCCTAGGACTGGGGGCAAAAACTAGGAGACCATCCCAAGTCCTAGGCCAGGCAATGTCCCAGAGACCCTTGGGCCGAGGCTGGGGGCAACACTGACAACTCCACCTCCTCGTCCAAGGCCTCAGAGGAGCCCTGACAGGACCTGAGCCCTTGGGAAGAGGTGGCGAGAGTAGGCCAGGCTGGGGCAGGTGAGCAGGCCTGCCTCAGAAGGTGAGGACCTCGTGTGATAATCTAAGTCTGAGGGTCAGGGCTATAAAGACTGGAACTGAAAAGCCCTAACACCCCCCCAAACTCTCTAGCCCCATCCCACAAACGAGAGTCCCTGCCCAGTGTCCTCTGCACAGGTGCTCTGGACGTCCCTCTAGGGTGGGTCCCAGGCCTGAGGCACTAGAAAAAGAAAGGGTTGGTTGTGCCAGTGGCCTGAGCTGCCGATGGAGGGATGCCCACGCTGCCCGCCATGTTCATCGTTGTGGGCCCCAGTGGTGTCACAGAAGAACCACTGGCCCCCAGAGCTGAGTGTGGGGCTGTGGAGATCCTGGAGGCCACAGCCATGGGCTCCACCCCAGGGCCAAGCCTGAAGGACATGCTGGTGCCCAGGATGGGGCTGCCCCGCAGCTGGTTCAGCGTCAGTGGCTGGGGCTGGTTCACCTGGAAGGGGTTGACAGGGGCTGAGGCGGCGGCTGCACCTGGTGCCAGGAAAGGGTTGAGCGACCGGGCTGGCAGGGTGGGCCTGGTCACCAGTGACTCCAGGTTTACGAGGGCCGCGTTGGGACCCAGGAAGGACTCAGGTGTTTTCCAGGCACTGCTGGGCTTGCTCGAGGCAATGGTCAGGGGTTGAGACTCAAAGGGGTCAGGGCTTGTGGTTCCATTGTTTTGGGACTGCAGCAAGGCCACAGATTCTGCTGATTTTTTTGAAGTTCGGAGGTTGTCAAATTCAGGAAAGTCGTCTTTAATTGTACCCTTCAGATTACTGAAGAGCTCAAAGGACCTAGAGGCAGATACTGGCTTGGTGGCTGAGACTGCACCCCAGGTGTCAGAGGTGGTTTTCCCAGCACTGGGGGCAGGCTGCTGTGAAGTGGCCCAGGGGTCTGAGCTCTTAGGGACAGAGTGTGTGCCGGCTCCGGTAGGCACTCCCCATGGGTCAACAGAGGCAGCTGGTTTGGCACCGAATGATGGCCAGGGATCCAAAGTGCTCTCAGGAGCCGCTGGCCTGCCCCAGGGGTTGGTCCGGTTAGCTGAGGCTGACAGGCCCCAGGGCTCCGCTTTCCGGGCAGCAGGGCCTGAGCTGGGGAGAGCATCCATGAAATCCAACAGGGTGGTCTGCTGTGAGTGGGAGCCGTGCTTTTTCTTTTTTGGAACTTTAACTGTGTCCATTCGGCTTTCCTCTAGAGCCATCTGCAGTCTGAGGTCATCACCCCGCCTGAGGCGTTCTTCCTGCTCGGCCACTTCTCTGCTCATGGCAAGTGCCAGCTGCAGCTGAAGCTCCTCTTCTCCGCTAGTCTGGGGCCGGGCTTGCTCCAGCTCAGAGGACACCCTCCGGGAGGTGGAGCCGTGGTAGGAGGCCGGCGACCCCCCAGCCTGGCCGTACTCCTGCTTGGAGTAGCTGCTGGAGAGGTTGGGCTGGCTGGAGCCACGCCCGAAGGTCATCTGGTTGCGGCCCAGGCCGGTGTCAACCTGGGCCATGCGCTCTTCGGTCTTGAGAGCCTGCGCCCTCTCGGCCCTCAGCCGCTCCTCGTCCTTGAGAAGGGCCACCAGTTGCTTTGACTTCTCACGCACGTTGATGCCCTGGTCCTTGCCGTCACGGTCAATGTACCGGAAGTCCTTCAGGGTCTGGATGGCAAAGATATTCTCTCGGCACTGCCGGGCCACCCGCTCAGACCCCGTCTGGACGAGATAGTGCAGCAGCGTCAGCGCCTTGTACACGTGCCGCCAGTTCTTGCCGTGGTCGCTGAGGCGCTTCCACACCACGCTCATGATCTCCAGGAGGGACACCACGCTGTAGGTCAGCTCCGCGATCTCGGTCATCAGGGAGCTGGACGGGCCCCACGGGTCATTGGAAGTGGCTTCCCGGACTTTGATTTCAGCCTCGGAGTAATTGTTCACGATGTTTTTCATCTGCCGTCTGATAGAAGAAGTCGTCATTTTTTTTTTTTTTTTCTTTGTTACAAACGTAAAGCCCTTCAGAGAGAGAGACTTCCCTGACCTGGTTACGTCTGTGCCCGAGGGAGGTCCAGTTTCTGTAATCCCTCTAGAGCAAGGTCCCTGGACAGTCCTTTCCTCCTCGGGGGCCCGAGGTCCCAGAAGCGGGTCGCCAGCGCCGGGCCAGAGTGAGGTCCGCGCGCCGGGTGACCGCCACCTGCCTCATCGCCAGCGAGCAGCTAGCACGGTGCCCAGCCTGGGAATAAACATCCGCCCGGTAGCGCTGGGAGGCCAGCGAGCAGAGAGCCCGCGGAGCCGCCGTCCGGCTCCGTTGGACACCCGCACGCCAGCCAACATGGCGGCCGGGGGGGCGCGCCCGCTGCGTGCGCGCGCACGCCCGCCTGCCTGTAGCCGGATTCTTTTTAACATGCGCTGTGAGTGTAGTTTACCATCTTGTGCGTGTAGTTACAGTGTCCTAAGAGCAGAGGCCAACTTACTACCTAGGTGGGGATCCCTTCCGGTGTCCCCTGAGGAATGGCCCTGGCTGCTCTCCGTTCGAACATTCATGCTCATGATGTCATTCCAGCTGGCGTTGTTGCAGAAGTATCGTGTATCAAGCCAAAATCAGACTCCCTGTAACTTCTGTGCATAGACTGTAATTGTATTCTTTGGTGTTTTATAGAAAAGATCTAAACTTATGTAATAATGGGGAACATTCCTTGAACCCTTTGCCCTCTATTGTGCCACGAACTTTTATTACATATCCATTTCATTTTTTCTTCTTTTTTTTATTTTTTCTTTCTCCAACAATGCCATTGATAGCATCCATTTCATTTTAATCCTTGGAAAAACCTGCAAGTTGGATAAGATTCTTAGGCAATAGGTGAGATATTTGGGACTCAAATTAAGCAAAGCCTAAATTCCCTTCCCAGATATGAAAACCAAATGCCTTTAGGGACTGGGCAAGTAAAGAAATGGGGGATGTGCTGATGGACTAGTAGATGTAGCAGGGTCCTTGGTCAATAGTCAAATGTGTATTTTACCTAAAGGTAGCCTTGTTTTGCTCTTGTTGGACAAACTATGTGCCCTAACTTTATAAGGATCTTCTCATTTGCACAATTATGCCTCCCATTAGTCACTTCCAAGGCTAAAAATCCTCAGCTGTGTCAGCTGTTCTGTATGAGGCCACTCTGGTGGGTCTCCTGTGGGTGAGCTTCACGTGGTCAGTGTACCAGATACACATTGGCCGCTCCGGTTCTACCAGGAATTGTTAAGTGCTGGAGGCAGGTACAAGAGGAAAAGACAGGACTTGGTCAGTGAGGAGCAGAGGTTGCAAACTAGCTGCCACATGTTGGCCTGCATTTTGTTTTTTAAAATGATCTTGATTTTGGACTTCTTTTGAAAAATCAGATAGTTCTTGGGAATGATAGTGGATCATTGAATGAAAAAAAGAAAAAAAAAATCAGGTAGTTCTTCACTGAGAGGTTCTTCAGATAGTTCTTCATTGAGAGGTTCCAGGCCAATAGAGCAAAGTAGTGAAATTGCTTTAGCTGAGCAGGATTCTCCAGTTCACCAGTTTCCATTCTGTTACTTTTATACCCAACCTGCTATTTTTCCTAAGGGCAAAGAATGTGTTTTAAACCCTCCCACAAAGTCTAGCACAATGCTTGTAGGCACTTGTTTGTCAAATGAATGAGCCAAAACCTCAAGTGCATTTCCATCCCGGGGAAGGCACTATGTCCCTTTGAGGTATGGACAGTTGGGCTAGTAACATTTAATTCGGACTTTTCTAAGTGGCCCTCTGTCAGCTGTGTGTCGCCTTTGCTCTGGCCAGCAAGCCCAGTGCATGACCTACCTGTACCAGCTGGCACAAGAGAGCCTCCTATTAACTGGCACGTGGTGACGGAACTAAGTAGGGGGACAATAGCACAGCATTGACTTTCTGCTGACCTTTGAATGATCATGTGCCAAATCAGTGCACCTTAGTTGCCTTAATTCTTCATTAAATTCCTATCCTGAGGTTTCTCTCTTATATCCAGTCCCATAGGCCCCTAGTCTCACAAGCATGTAGTTCGGTCACAGAGCCTCAGTTCCCTTATCTTACAAAGTGGGGATAAACCAGTTCCTACCTCACAAAGTGATTGTGAGGATTAAATCAAACAATTTCAGATGGTGCTTCACACAGAGCAAGTAGTAAGCTCAGTAAATGGAAGCTGCAGTTTGAGAAAATGAAGGTCACTCCTTTGGCTTCAGAGGGCAGAGCCTGGGGTGAGGCAGAGGTGGAGGGGTGAGAGCCCATTTGTTATTCCTGGGGCCATGTTGAAACCTGGTGTTCCATGTCGGAACTACTCCAGAGCCAGGGGCAGGGCCCAGCAGGGCTCCTCTCCCTGACAGAACTGCCTGTCGGAGGATGTGAGGAGAGCTCAGGCCCCTGGCACTTTCCCGACACGTGGTTGGGCCTGAGCTCTCCTCACATCCTCTGACAGGCAGTTCTGTCTGTCTCAGCCTTGCCCCTTGTTACTCACATGCTGTAATCTGTGGACTGGCAGCATCACCATCTTCCGGGAACTTGTCAGACATGCAGAATCTTGGGCTTGTCTGCTAAATCAGAGCCTGCATTGTAACAAGACATGCAAGATGCATGTCAGTGTCTGAGGAATGTGTCGGAGTGGTGGGGTCATCCTGCACCTAGTCCGTTTCCTTACCTTGGGACTGGACCTCCCCGGGCAGTGCCAGTGGGGGAAGGGCCAGAACTGTAGTCCCTCCTTGATCCACCTTTATGCTCTGGCTAAGAAAAAAAACCCCAGGTCTTGAGGAAGCTTCATAGAAATGGCACAGAAACAACGCAGGGAGGCTTGGTGAAGATCATTTGTGTGATCAGTGAGAATTCACAATAGGAGTCCTGAAGGTGGGAAAGGCTCTGGGAGGAGTAGAACAAGCTTTGGTACCCTGAAGGCCCCAAGGAAGGGTATGGTATAATTTATGACCTAGTGAAAGGCAGAGTAGGTGATTCAAGAGTTTACCCTGAACATTGGAGGTGCTGTTTTTCCTCCCTGTGTCTTTGGGTTTCTAACGCCTCCATTCTTTCATTCCTGCCACTAACTTCAGCCAGGAAATGCTCCAATCTGAGGGATACGGTGTTTTGGCTAAGATGCTTTTTTTTTTTGAGACAGTCTCACTCTGTCTCCCAGGCTATAGTGCCGTGGCGTCAGCCTCGCTCACAGCAACCTCAAACTCCTGGGCTCAAGCGATCCTCCTGCCTCAGCCTCCTGGGTAGCTGGGACTACAGGCATGCACCACCATGCCCAGCTAATTTTTTCTATTTTTAGTTGTTTGGCTAATTTCTTTCTATTTATAGTAGAGATGGGGTCTTGCTCTTGCTCAGGCTGGTCTCGAACTCCTGAGCTCAAGCAATCCTAGCCTCCCAGAGTGCTAGGATTACAGGCGCAAGCCACCTCGCCCAGCTGGAACAATTTTCTTGATATTTTTTTCCAGATAGGTCATTGTTAATGTATAGAAACACTACTGTTTTTTGTATGTCGTGTTTTGTATCCTGCAACCTTGCTGAATTCATTTAGTTCTAACAGTTTTTTGGTGGAGTCTTTAGGGTTTTCTATATATAAGATCATGCCACCTGCAAATAGACACAGTTTTACTTCTTCCTTTCTGATTTGGATAACTTTCATTTATTTTCCTTGCCTAATTGCCCCAGCCAGTACTTCCAGTACTATGTCAGTAACAGGCTGAGAGAATGGGCATCCTTATCCTGTTCCTTATCTTACAGGAAAAGCTTTGACTTTCCACCCTCACGTAGTACTGGAAGTTGGCTGTAAGCTTGTCATATATGGCCTTCATTGTGTGGAGGTACATTCTTTCTATACCTAACTTGTTGGGAGCTGGTTTTCATGAAAGATGTCAAATTTTATCAAATGCTTTTTCTGCATCTGTGGAGATAGTCATGTAATTTTTGTTTTTATTTTGTTAATGTGGTGTATCACATTTATTGATATGCATATGTGGAACTGGGGAGTCAGAAAATGAGAAATATTTTCCCCATTTAATGGAGAGTGAAAGCACAGTGAGACCAAAAGAGCCATGGAGTGACACTGGCCCAGGATCAAGGACTCCCACTCACTTTGATCACTGACGACTCAGGATGATCTTCCACTGCCTTGCTCTCCCCAGTGTCTCCATCTCCCACCTCCAGCAAAGGGCAACAAAGCCTCTCTCCTCCAGTCTTATCAGAACAGCAGTAAAAAGTGAATTTCTCAGTGTACGGAGGTAAGGACTTTGTAGTCTAGGAAAACACAGGAAGCAGGAACAAAGTCTGTAAAGTCACACAGGGTGTTGGCAGGGCAGACCTACGTTTGTTTACACACCAAGCCCCAGGTCACCAGAACCTAAAACTTGAGAGTACTTTGGGGGTACAATATCTCTTTATTAGAACAACTTCACTTGAACATTATCCAGAAAATTAAATCACAGAGCCTTGAAAGCTCCGTCTTGATACAGTTAGGGCCTCCACGTCTCTTAACTATTATCAGTCACAGCTTTAATCTAACCTTGGTTTTTATCTCCAGACTTTGATTTAAATTTGCCTATCAAAAACAAAACAAAAATCTTGCGTATCAGTTCACCCTAAATCCTACCTTTAAGTTTATCCATGAAATATTTTTAGGGCACTGACTATGGACATAGCTTTTTGGCTAGGCATCTAAAAGAATGGATCTTATCTGCCTAAGATCTACACCTAAAAAATAAAAATAATTTTTTAAAAAAGGATGGATGTGAGGGCGATCTGGCTGCAACCTGTCACCCCACTGATCACCCGGGTTGATTTGGCCGACCTGGTTGGCTAGGTGGGTGTCCCCTTCCTCCCTCACTGCTCTGTGAACGTCCCTCCCAAATCTGTGCACCGAGTTGAAGAGGACGACCTTTCTGGGATGTCCCATATTGGGACAATCCCCAATAGAGGATTTTTCTTGGTCAAGACCAGGGGTCCTCAAACTTTTTAAACAGGGGGCCAGTTCACTGTCCCTCAGCCCGTTGGAGGGCCGTTGGAGAGTGCAGCGCACATTCCACACATGCGCACTGAGGGCCCTGGACGAGTCGGCTGCTAAGCAGGACAGGCAGCCACGGCAAAAACACCTGGCAGGCTGGATAAATGTCCTGGGTGGGCCACATGTGGCCCGAGGGCCATAGTTGGAGGGCCCCTGGTCAAGGGTATATGAGTAGCTGTGCTCCCCTGTTAGAACCTCCAAACAAGCTCTCAAGGTCCATTTGTAAGAGAAGCTTCCAAGACTCCAGGCACATCCAAATGAGGTGCTGCATGTGGCATTCTGCCTTGAAAAAAAAAAAAAAGGGACTGTCCACCATGTCTGTCCTCCAGAAGTTTGCAACACATTTAGGTAGAAAGAGATCCATATTTGAACAGATACAAATGAGTGCAGTCAGCCTCAATATCCACATGTTCCAAATCTGTGGGTTCAAACTTGGATTGAAAATATTTGGAAAAAAACCCTACAACAATAAAAAAAATAGTATATACGTCATATTAGATTTTATAAGTAATCTAGAGATAATTTAAAATATATGAGATGGGCCAGGCATAGTGGCTCACACCTGTAATCCTAGCACTCTGGGAGGCTGAGGTGGGAGGATGGCTTGAGCTCAGGAGTTCAAGACCAGCCTGAGCAAGAGTGAGACCCCGTCTCTACTAAAAATAGAAAAATTAGCCAGGTGTGGTGGCGCATGCCTGTAGTCCCAAGTACTTGGGAGGCTGAGGCAGGAGGATCGCTTGAGCCCAGGAATTTGAGGTTGCAGTGTAGTTAGGATGACACCACTGCACTCTAGCCAGGGCAACAGAGCAGAACTCTGGCCCCAAATAAACAAATACATACAAACATACATACAGTATTTGAGAGGATGTGCCTAGGTTAGATGCAAAAACTATTCCGTTTTATATAAGGGACTTGATTATCTGCTTATTTTGGTATCCAAGGGCATCCTGGCACCTATCCAATGCAGATACCGAGGGATGACTGTAATGTTGTTGCTTAGTAAGCACGTTCTAGAGGAAATGAGGCTGAGCAGATGATGAGATGGTTTTACTGAGACATAAGCAGGTGGGGAGGGGGACTTTGGCCTGCCTAAAGCTGGTAACGGGTGTTGTGGTCTGGGGCCCACAGGCTGGGCATGGGGATGGATGGGGATTAAGGTTGGCTAAGAGACGGGATTAGCTTGTGACCAGCTAAGGAATAAAAACTAGAGTAGCGTTTTTGTTTTTTGTTTTTTTGTTTTGAGACAGAGTCTTGCTCTGTTGCCCAGGCTAGAGTGAGTGCCCTGGCATCAGCCTAGCTCACAGCAACTTCAAACTCCAGGGCTCAAGGGATCCTCCTACCTCAGCCTCCTGAGTAGCTGGGACTACAGGCATGCACCACCACACCCGGCCAATTTTTTGTTTCTATTTTTAGTTGTCCAGCTAATCTTTTCTATTTTTTCTTTTATTTTTACCAATCAAGACTCCATGACATAATTTTTTCTATTTTTAGTAGAAATGGGGTCTCACTCTTGCTCAGGCTGCTCTTGAATTCCTAACCTCAAACAATCCTCCTGCCTCGGCCTCCCAGAGAGCTAGAATTACAGTCGTGAGCCACCACGCCTGGCTGGGTAGTTTGTTTTTAAATTTTGTTTTATTTTTCTCAAAATTATCAATGCACATATATTTTTTTAAAAGTTCCACAAGGTTCATCATGAAAATCAGTAGTCCTCTGCAGGCTGGGCACGGTGGCTCACGCCTGTAATCCTAGCACTTTGGGAGGCTGAGGTGGGAGGATTGCTTGAGCTCAGGAGTTCGAGACCAGCCTGAGCAAGAGCGAGACCCTGTCTCTACCATAAATAGAAAGAAATTAACCAAACAACTAAAAATAGAAAAAATTAGCCTGGCACGGTGGCACATGCCTGTAGTCCCAGCTACCCGGGAGGCTGAGGCAGGAGGATCACTTGAACCCAGGAGTTTGAGGTTGCTGTGAGCTAGGCTGACACCACGGCACTCTAGCCTGGGCAACAGAGTGAGACTCAAAAAGAAAATAAAAATAAAAAGGAGTCCTCTGCCGTCCCTCCTCCCTCTCTCCCCAAGAGACAACCACCTTCACTTCTTTCAGCAGAACCCTCTAGTATTGACTTTGACTTTGAAATTACCACTTAGTGACTTTTCAGTATTGGGCCTCATCAATTGACAATATCTAGTGGAAATCGGAGATTTGGGACATCCTTCACCACAGACACACACTTCCAGTCCCTCCATTTTGTCCATATAATTGTGTCATTTTGGATGGATAACACGAATGTTGATATTACTAAGGATATAAACCCTATTCACAACTGAGCCAGGACATTTATTATGACCGCTTTTCGCTTCTGGCACAACTTTCAGTTTTCTTTGGAGTTAACAATCTTTGTTTGGTTGCATGATTTTCTATGCATCACTACATATCACTAGTAAAGCCAAAACTGACCCCATTTGTATATTTCTCCATTTCATCTTGAAGAACCCGCTCCGCAAAGGAGTATGTTCCCCTGTCTTACCTGCTCATTGTCCCTTTGAGGAGGGGAGGGTGTGACTGCAGAGCCTCCCGGCTTGCCATGCATCTGCGGAGCTGGCTGATACCACTGTGATTCTTGGTTCTTCCTTTGCTATTTTTCTCTGAGTGCTTGTAGAATCATCTTCAGTGTTGTGAAATTTCACAGTGGCATGTCTTGCCGTTGCCAGCTTTTCTCCAGCACCTATTACCCATTGGGCCAGGCGCTCTGAGCCCTGTCAGCCTGGAAACTCATGTCGTTTAGTGTTAGTGAATTTTCTGAAGTTAATTTCTTTCTTTGATAATCTCTTTCGCTCACATGTCTCTGTTTCCTATTTCTGGGATTGATTCTTTAGATGTTGGTCCTTCTCTTTTCTATTTTTCATATTTTGGTCCTTTTTTTTCATGCTTTGTCTCTTTGATCTCCTTTATGGGAGATTTCTTCAGTTTTTTATTCCAACTTCCAACTCCTCTATTATACTTAATTCCTACCCTTATGTTACTGTTTTTTGCTGTCATGGTTTTATTTTCTTTATTTTTTGAGACAGAGTCTCACTCCATTGCCCCAGCTAGAGTGCCATGGTGTCAGCCTAGCTCACAGCAACCTCAAACTCCTGGGCTCAAGTAATCCTGCTGTCTCAGCCTCCCTAGTAGCTGGGACTATAGGCATGAGCCACCATGTCTGGCTAATATATATATATATATATATATATATATATATTTTTTTTTTTTTTTTACTTGTCCAGCTAATTTCTTTCAATTTTTTTTAGTAGAGATGGTGTCTCCATCTTGCTCAGGCTGGTCTCAAACTTCTGAGTTCAAACAATCCTTCTGCCTTGCCCTCCCAGAGTGCTAGGATTACAGGTATGAGCCACCACGCCCAGCCCTGTCATGGTTTTAACGTCCAAGGACTTTTTTTTTTTACGTTTTATAGCAATCAATATTTATTTTGTGGCTGTAATATTTTTTTCTTATCTCAATATATTCTCTTATCAACATAAAATATTCACTTATCAGCACAGCAGCCAAAGTGATCCCTTTATAATGTTGTATATTGGGTTCTTACCACCCACACTCAGATGAGCTTGGTGTCATTAACCGTGTCATTCCACCTGCTGTGTGGACCTCCTGTCACCGATGACTGCTCTGCAGTGATAAAATCTGGTTCCTCGGCCTTTGCCCACATCTGCTGACCTAACCCAGTTAGGAGACATGGGCACTGTCCACTCTTCAAACCTCTATCTCCTATGGAAAATGTTGTGTTTGTTTTTTCTTTTTTAATGGAAATTGTGTTAGAACTAATTGTGTTTAAAGACCTTTTTTTAATTTTAAAAAAAAGGATAACTTGAAATAGCTCCTGAAAAATTAGAAAAAAAATATTATAAAAAGAAATAAAAGATTTAAGAAAAAAAAAAGGAATGTCATTTCACTCTTTTTTTTAATTTCAGCATAATATGGGGGTACAATTGTTAAGGTAACATACATTGCTCTTGCCTTCCCTCTGCCCTCGAGTCAGTCCTCTCACTCTTTGAGATCCTTAGAAAGCTCCTGGAGTATACAAAGCCAGACCTGGCAATGATTAGGTCCTGAGGTTGAAAACGCTGTGAGTAATTGACACTGGAGTGAGGGTAGAAGGTAAGCTTGTGTGTGTTCAGGAAGGAGACAGCTGCGTGTTCAAATCTCTCTGGACACAGCCAAGGCTGTGAGGGTATCTGTTCATCTGGAATCAGCCCTGGGTTTTTCTGCTACCTGTGTCATTTTCCAAATTTGGAAGAATAGTAATTTAACCTCTTTAAATATAGAATTGTATTAAGCAAAATAGTAAAGACGCCTTATTAACAGTCTGTCATTTTGTACTTCCAGGAAAATGCATATGTAAAAATATATACAAATATTTTTAAAACCCTTTTCATTGTGAAATATAATATATATATATATATATATATATAGAGAGAGAGAGAGAGAGAGAGAAAGGTACACAGAATATAAATGTATAGCTTAAATTATGATAAAAGTAGAAACTCAAGAATATACTACCCAGGCCGGGCGTGGTGGGTTACGCCTGTAATCCTAGCACTCTGGGAGGCCAAGGAGGGTGGATAGCTCGAGTCAGGAGTTCGAAACCAGCCTGAGCAAGAGCGAGACCCCATCTCTACTATAAATAGAAGGAAATTAATTGGTCAACTAATATATATAGAAAAAATTAGCCGGGCATGGTGGTGCATGCCTGTAGTCCCAGCTACTCGGGAGTCTGAGGCAGGAGGATCACTTGAGCCCAGGAGTTTGAGGTTGCTGTGAGCTAGGCTGACGCCATGGTACTCACTCTAGCCTGGGCAACAAAGTGAGACTCTGTCTCAAAAAATAAAATAAAATAAAATAAAATAAAATAAAATAAGAAAATGTAGGCCAGCGCGGTGACTCACGCCTGTAATCCTAGCACTCTGGGAGGCCAAGGCGGGAGGATCAGTCAAGGTCAGGAGTTCGAAATCAGCCTGAGCAAAAGTGAGACCCCGTCTCTATTATAAATAGAAATAAATTAATTGGCCAACTAATATATATAGAAAAAATTAGCCGGGCATGGTGGCACATGCCTGTAGTCCCAGCTACTCGGGAGGCTGA
Organism: Mirza zaza; assembly: GCA_008750895.1. Lineage (NCBI taxonomy): Eukaryota > Metazoa > Chordata > Mammalia > Primates > Cheirogaleidae > Mirza > Mirza zaza. The sequence goes on from VSMD01099158.1 coordinate 17,904, forward strand.
GGCAATAGGATTGCTTGAGCCCAGGAGTTTGAGGTTGCTGTGAGCTAGGCTGACGCCATGGCACTCACTCTAGCCTGGGCAACAAAGTGAGACTCTGTCTCAAAAAAAAAAAAAAAAAAAATGTAAATTAGGCTGGGCACAGTGGCTCATGCCTGTAATCCCAGCACTTTGGGAGGCCTAAGTGGGAAGATCACTTGAGGCCAGGAGTTTCAAGACCAGCCCAGACAACATAGTGAGACCCTATCTCTAAATTAAATAATAACAATGATAATAAATTTTTAAAAATGTAAATTAATGAAATTTACTCAAAAAGAAATGGAAAATCTAAATAGACCAACTAACTCTGGAGGATAGGAAAAGGGTCATCAGAGGTCTTATGCTCCCAAATTTTCAGGCCCTTTTAGAAAATACTGTGGAAATTTTCTAATAAACCTTGAAGAAAAACTGTAGGTAGTTTTACATTTTAGAATCCAGAAAGTGAGACAAGTTTAGAGGCATCACTGTTTGTTTAACAAGCCGGCTGTAACCCCCATATCAAAGCTTGTCCAAATGAATGTTTAAGAAAAATGTACACCTAGCTCTCTGGGAGGCCGAAGCGGGTAGATTGCTTGAGGTCAGGAATTCGAAACCAGCCTGAGCAAGAGCAAGACCCCGTCTCTACCATAAATATAAAGAAATTAATTGGCCAACTAAAAATATATAGAAAAAATTAGCTGGGCATGGTGGCGCATGCCTGTAGTCCTAGCTACTCGGGAGGCTGAGGCAGCAGGATCGCTTGAGCCCAGGAGTTTGAGGTTGCTGTGAGCTAGGCTGACGCCATGGCACTCACTCTAGCCTGGGCAACAGAGTGAGATTCTGTCTCAAAAAAAAAAAAATGTACATTCCAAACTCACCTATAAATATTGATTTTAAGATTGTAAAGAAATTATAAGGCGATAAAATCTAGCCATATAATAAAACAAATAGGCAAAGTCAAAGGTATTTTAAGGAAATCTGTTGTGTACTTCATTACCTTAACAGCTTGAAGGAGAAAAATCTTATGACTTTCTTGTTACGTACCAAAAGGCATTAGATAAAATCAACATCTATTCCTGATTTAATAAAAAGACATTCTAAAACTCTCTAGCTAACTTGAAATAGATGGACTTTAACATTATCAAGAACATGAAGAATTAATACCAAATGCCATTCCAACAATAAAAATACCAGATGCATTCCTATTAAAATCAGAAACAAGGTAAAAGTGCCTACTAACACTTGCCATTTTGATTAAAGCCAAAGTAAGCAAGCATCTCAGTCCACAGACTCAGATTTATGAGAAATAAGGCTTTCCAAATTTTTTCTGCTTTTTAAAAAATTCCTTTGAATTTCAGTCATGAGTCACCATTTTCCTAGGTGATGGAAATTTACTCTTGGTCATTATGAGAGCGTTCCCCTTCCTGACAGTTTTGCCATCTCATCTCAGGAGAGAGAGTGTCACTTAGTGTCAAGGCCTCCAGGGAGGAGAAGCATCTGCCCCCACTGGCATAAATGCTAAGATACTCTTTATCTTGCCTAGACCCCTGGTATTGGAGCATACAGGTAGCCGCTGTATTATTCCTTGTTTTCAGCTATGAATATTCGTTGGGGCTGAATCTCTCAGCTCCTTCCGCACCCCATTTGGGCACCTAGGAGCTTTAGGTGGCTTTTGTGCCCATTTGGTGAGAGTGTTCGATTCCTCATTGCCTTTGGGCTCCTTCCGGACATATGTCAAGTTGTTCTGATGCTCCAGACTCGTGGTGGGGCTCGTGGGAACTCTGTGGGCTGTCCAGACCCAGCTGCCCAGCCGTGCCCACGGCCTTGTCACTGCCCAAAGGAATGATAGGATCTTTCTCCTTCCCAGACTCTACGTCCAACCAGGAGCACTTCAGATTCCAGTTTCCTGGTCTGTGGAGGATATCTGGTTCTGCTACTGGCAGCTTCCCCCTGCCACTCCCCACCACCCACTTTTGGCAATGCTTGGGCTTCTGGGGTGGAGGACAGGATGCAGGGACATAATGGCAGCTTCAAACCTACCTGTTTGTCTGTAACTGTCTTCTTTCTCTGAATCTAGCACTTTTAGTTAGTCTAAAGAAGTACATATCAACCCCCATAATATGCCGAAATAAAAAAAAATAAAAAATAAAAGAATTAAACTGAGAAAAATAAAAAAAAAGTACATGTCAAAACACGTAAGAAGTAAAGCCAACTTTGTTTTATTTCCATTTGTCATGGATTAATATTTTTGGTCTATACATGGCTCAATGAGATGAGTCTGCAAATCAAGCCCTTGGATATTGTGGCAACAGCAAATTGCTATAAAAGCGTCTACATATTGTTTTCAAGATCTGCACTTAACTCATCATGGACAGTAGCAGCTCACAGACTAGCAGGGTTATTACATTCAGTAACCTAGTACAGAAGCTCCGTCGCCCCCGCATCTGCTGTTCCAAGTCTGATAAGGGCTTTAGACACTACACAGTCCAAGAACTTGACTTCCTTTTCCTACATTCTGCTGTGTCATTCCTTCCCTAAGCCAGTAGACAGAGAACACCCTAGCTTCTGCCAGGCTAGAGAGAAACAGTCATGGGGTCACTGAAATAGTGGAAATGAAAATTGCATCAGTTAACATAGTAAGTTTCACTCTCACAGCAGAAATGAGAAGTATAAAATTGGCAAAAAAAAAATACTAATAAAATAAAATGAAAGAAAGAATCACAGACTAATCATAATTATAAATAAGTTGATTAAAACCTATAAAAAAACAATAAAAAAATTTTTTTGAGACAGAGTCTCTCTCTGTCATGGTGGGTAGAGTGCAGTGGCATCATCATAGCTCACTGCAACCTCAAACTCATGGGCTCAAGCAATCCTTTTGCCTCAGCCTCCCGGGTAGCTGGGACTATAGGTACACACCACTACAGGTGTCTCTATTTTTTGTAGAGATGGGGTCTTGCTTTGTTGCCCAGGCTGGTCTTGAACTCCTGGGCTCAAATGATCCTCCTACCACCTCAGCTTCCCAAAGTGCTAGGATTACAGGTGTGAGCCACCATGCCCAGCCAAGAGAATTTAATAGGATAGATGGTTACAAAGAATATAAAAATTGAAAACACTTCTACCATACTAGAACAATATTTAGGAAACATAATAAGAGTCTCATTTACACTAACTATAAAACAAAATCCTTGGATATCAAATTATACATTGGAACAAAATCATAAAACTGTACTGAGATATTGAAAAGTATTAAACTAGTAAGTCTCAATATTGTAAAGAAATATAAATTCATCTGCAAATGCAATTCCCTTCTAATCAAAATCACATAGGAATGGTGGGGTGACTTGACAAAGTGATTATGAAATCTATCTAGAAATTAAAGATATGATAATAGCCAGAAAAAATTTCAAAGAAGAATCTTGAGGAAATACTTAACTCCTTTGATAGTAAATGGCATTATTAGCTGGGTGTGGTGGCATGCCTGTAGTCCCAGCTGCTTGGAAGGCTGATCACTTAAGCCCAGGAGTTGGAGGCTCCAGTGAGCTATGATGTTGTCACTGCACTCCAGCCTGGGCAACAGAGTGAGACCCTGTCGAAAGAAAGAAAAAGAAGAAAGAAAGGAAGGATGGAAGGAAAGAAAGAGAAAGAAAGGAAGGAAGAAAAGAAGACAAGAAAGGAAAAGTCAGTCAAAGTGGCAACAGCAGAGCATTAAACCAGACATGGGGACCTTCTAACTGTGACTGCACAGGACACACACATGAAGCCATGAACCTGTGTGTATCTGACTTGTCTGCATCCTCCCTTTTCTCCTAGGTCCATTTCCTTAGTGCTCTGCCCAGGTCGTACTTCCACAGGGCAGTGAGGGTGATGTCTGTGGTTCATTCATGAAGTCTTTACTCAAATGTCACCTTCTCAGTTAGGCTAAACCCCATCTCCTATGCTCTGTATCCCGTATCCTGATTTCTTTTTCTCATTAATACTTACCACCATCTATCACAGAATCCATTTTATTTATCTTATTTATGGGTAGTTCCTTTACTAGAATGTAATCCACAAGGGCACAGATTTTTGTCTGTTTTGGTCACTGTGTATCCTCAATAGCTAGGACAGTACCTGTCAGCTAGCTGCTGCTCAGTAAATAACGAGGGAAAGAATGAATGACTTTAAAGAATAACAATCAGGGCCGGGGGCGGTGGCTCATGCCTGTAATCCTACCACTCTGGGAGGCCATGGCGGGTGGATAGCTCGAGGTCAGGAGTTTGAAACCAGCCTGAGCAAGAGCAAGACCCCGTCTCTACTATAAATAGAAAGAAATTAATTGGCCAACTAATATATATAGAAAAAATTAGCTGGGCATGGTGGTGCATGCCTGTAGTCCCAGCTACTCAGGAGGCTGAGGCAGCAGGATTGCTTGAGCCCAGAAGTTTGAGGTTGCTGTGAGCTAGGCTGATGCCACGGCACTCACTCTAGCCTGGGCAACAGAGTGAGACTCTGTCAAAAAAAAAGAATAACAATCAGAGAACAGATACAGGCAGAATATATACAGATGCCTGTTACATAACCGGTATCTACACACTTATGAGTCCATCCATACAAGGATATTTATTTATTAATTTATTCATTTTATTTTTAAGACAGTCTCACTTTGTTGCCCAGGCTAGATTGAGTGCCATGGCGTCAGCCTAGCTCACAGCAACCTCAAACTCCTGGGCTCAAGTAATCCTCTTTTCTCAGCCTCCCGAGTAGCTAGGACTACAGGCATGCACCACCATGCCCGGCTAATTTTTTATATATATATATATTAGTTGTCCAATTAAGTTCTTTCTATTTATAGTAGAGATGGGGTGTCACTCTAGCTCAGGCTGGTTTCGAACTCCTGACCTCGAGCAATCCACCCGCCTCGGCCTCCCAGAGTGCTAGGATTACAGGCGTGAGCCACCACGCCCGGCCATACAAGGATATTTAATGGTTGACTCTCAAGTCACTGCATCTAGGGTCCAATAACAACCAGACCACAGTATTCCCTTAGGACACTCCCTGTCTAGTGAAGTGGTTGGGTGCAATTGCAAAACATGATCTAATAGGATGTCATGAGGTTGGATCCCTATAGAAAAAAGATTCTTTTCATTTGTATTTTATAACTTTAAATCAACTTTACCAGGGTACAATCTATTACCATATAATGTATCCATCTTAACTATATAGCTTGATGCACTTAGATAAATGTATATCCCTGAATTCTGCATGATTTTTTTTTATTATGGTAAAGAACACATAACATTCAATTTACCATCTTAGCCATTTTTAAGTGTGTAGTTCCATAGTGGTAAGTATGTTCACATTGTTGTGAAACAGATCTTTAGAACTTTTTCATCTTGCAAAACTGAAACTTTACTCTAAGCACTAATTCCCTCTCCTCCTCCCCGCTAGGGGAAAAGATTCTTTTTGATTCACCCTTATACAATAAATGGAGCATTCAAGATGTCTTAACAAACTCCTTAAAATAATCTCAAAACAGCCTGAGCAAGAGCGAGACCCCATCTCTACTAAAAAAAGAAAAAATTAGCTGGGCATGGTGGCGCATGCCTGTAGTCCCAGCTACTCGGTAGGCTGAGGCAGCAGGATTGCTTGAGCCCAGGAGTTTGAGGTTGCTGTGAACTAGGCTGATACCACGGCACTCTAGCCCAGGCAACAGAGTGAGACCCTTGTCTCCAAAATAAATAATTAAATAATTAATAATAATAATCTCAAAGTAGGTCCACTTCCAAAAAGAACCAATGAATCACTCAGGACTCGTAAGGATAAAAATTGGGAAAAAATTAGATAAACTCAAATTGGCTAAATAGTAAAAGGGAATTTGGGGACTTCTGTATCAGAATAGTCCTCTTGCCAGGGCTCAGATGATGTGACCAAGCCCAGTTTCTCTTTCTTCCTGTCCCAGCACTGACTCCGGATGTTGCCTCCCTTCCCAGGCAGGCTGGGACAGCACCAGCGGTTATGGACTACATCCTTCCTCGTTCACGGCCTTTCTCCCTGGACACGCACGCAGATGCCTCCTGTGCTGGATCTGTTTGGGTTTCCCGGCTGTGATGACCACAGGAATGGCCGCCATGTCTTAAACCCATCAGGGTCATGAGGGAGCATGGGTGGGGGTCGACCCCCCCCACACTGCATGGCTAAGAATGGGAAAGGCAAGATTTAACCAAGGAAAATTGGTTGCAGGTGATAAAAGGGGGAACGGCTGCTAGGGAGACATCATGATATCACCATTGCTGTGCACTTTATGAATTATATCACTCAGTCGCTCAGTGTTCAGTGAGTTCCAGTTGCAAAATGAGCATCTTAATGAACCTTTGGGGCATTTGGTTTCAGGCTGTCCCTGAATCAAAGTTTCATGTGCAAGTGGGTTTTTAAGAGCACTCCTAGGAGAAAGCTGTGAGGGGATAGAGTGACTGGTGCATAAATTAGGGACATCCAGGCAAAGGGACAGGGTTGCTGTACTCACATACTACTGCCATGGTGAAGGGGGAGCTTCAAACTCCCAAACACGCCCAGCTCTCCAGGCAGTCACTGAGGCTCCTGTGCTCAGGATTGCAGGTGCCAGCCATTCATGACTAGCTGGCCAGAGATGGGCACACAGAGCTAGCCAAGATGGGACTTTACCAGGGATCCGCTATGAAAGCTGGTTGCAGGATGGGCAGGCCAAGGGGAAGCTGAGAGTTGGGCGGGGGGCAAGGGTTGCACTTTGAGGAGAGTTGCTCCCAGAAGTGCCCACACAAAGGAATAAGTAACAGTCATGGCACAAGGAACACACAGCCACAGGCCTGGAAGAAAATAGCCGTGGAAAGACAAAGAGCAGAGGGCGGAGTTGAGGCCGTAGGGGAGGAAAAACTTTCCCTCTGCCCTCTTAGTTTCTGTAGCTGGGGGCTGCACATCAAACTGTCTAAAGATAAATTAACAGGAGAAAAGATGATTTTGTATGTACATAGGGAGTTCACAGAAAATAAATGAAAACCTAAAGAAATGCATAGGCCTGTGCACCATCTGGGGAATGGTCATGCTGGAAACTCAGACTTGTGGCGGGAGGGGGGGAAAGGGCATTTATTGAAACCTTAAAATCTGTACTCCCATAATATGCTGAAATTTAAAAAAATAATAATAATTAACAACAACAAAAAAAAGAAATGCATAGGCCTGAGAGCTTCTATATCATTTTAACAAAGGGTGATAAAATGTGGAGAAGTGACTAGACAAAGGAAAGGGGGCTTGGGGTTCTAGGAGCTGTAAATTGTAGGAAAGTAAATCTAAGGGGGAGCCAATGGCAGGTAGGGGGTTATTTAATAAGGTCTGTTTATGCAGACTCATCTTGCTGCCACCTCCAGGAACAACAGTAAGAGTCACTCTCCTGGTAGGAACAGGGAAACATCTTTAAAAATGAAAATTTATGTTCTATTTTTAAGCAGAAATATGAAGGGCAGAGAGTTCCTCCTGTCTGCTACTTCATAATTGCCTTCAGCTCAAAATAAATCTTGTGCCAATGTGGCATATTTTGGGGTGGTATATTCTGATCTTCTTCAAAGGGGACAGTCCAAAAGTGAGGGAGAGACAGAGAGAGAGAGCCCTTTTCTAGTCTCCCCTACTTTATTGCATCAATCCCCACCACCCCAAGCCTCAGACTGGCCTTGGGCTCTGCTGTCTCTGGCCTCTGAGCTGGCACCTGCTTGCCTGGGCTCTGTGTCCCTGCTCTCCATCCGGATCCCGGGCGGCCTCCCCAGCGCAGTCCTTGGTGCCAGCCCTCTGCCAGGCTCTGGCTCCAGCCCTGCCCTCCTGCAGCTCTGACCACACCCTGGAGCCCCAGCCAGCCGCACTGGGCCAGGAAACACAGGGAAGCTCCCGCAGGGTGAGCCACCAAAGCCAGGCCCTGGGGCAAGGAGCATGGAGCACCTCCAGGCTGGCTGCATCTGGGGCTTTCTGCGTCATCTATATCCTCTCACTGGCTTTGTGTGCTCTGCCCTTGAGGCCTTCCCGGTGCTTTCCACACCTGGGACTTTCAGGAGAGCACTGCCTGGAGTTTCTGGACCTGTTTTGTAAACACCGGGACTTTATATTCCCCAGGGTGAGAGTATGGGAGAAGGAAAGCCCAGCTCTCTTGCCTGGAGGCAGGATAAGCCTACACGCCAACTCCTCCTTTTCTCTGGCCTGCTTCCCCTACTCCCAGAAGCCCTTCCTTAATAACCTCTTGCACACGAACTCTCACTTCAGGGTCTGGATCTGGGGAGTCCAACCTAAGTTACCTGCTGTGTGGCCTCTGTTTCTCAAGCCATCAGTCTCCACAAGGGGGCTGGAACTAGATCCTCAGGAAGCTTCATTCATGTTCTCATAGTCTCATGGCCAAAAAGGAAAAAGGCCCTTCCGTGCCAGCTCCAGGTATAGTAGAAACATTCCAGGGACAGTTCTGCTGGGCCAACATGGATGGTGTATCCTTCACTGGAATCATCACCATGAACAGAGAAATGAGTCCTGGAAACTGCCAAGAACCACACAATTAGACAGTGAGGAAGCATTTCCCAAACGACAGGGGTATGTTCTGGTCAGACGGGACAATAAATGGTGACCCCACTTGTGAGAGTATAGGTTCAGCTGTATGTGACAGAGGCCAAGAATAGCACTGGCTTAAACAGGATAGAAATTGGTTTTCCTCTTATAGAATATAAAGGTCCAAAGCATAACATCCCAATTCTGTGATGTTGCCAGAAGCTCAAGCTCCCTCTGTCTTCTTCCTCTGCCCTGCCAAGGGTGTTGCTTTTAACTGCAGGATTCAATATGGCTCCCTGTCTCTCTGCATTCTAGCCAGTGTGCAGGTGGAAGGGGAAGGACAGAGGAGAAGGACAAACCCCAGTTGTATGGGCACAGCCCAGAATCTAAAGCCTTCACTTCTCCCACATCCCCTTGGCCGGCACTTAGTCACATGGCCACATGTAGCTGCACAGGAGGCTGGACAAAGCCAATTTTATTCTTGTTAGCAGCCATGTGCCCAGCTAAAAAATTATCTGGAAAAAGGGGAGAAGAAATATTGGGAGACAACTCATCTTCCAAGACTTCCTCAAAATACTATATTTATGGGTGTATAGGAAAAAGACGATTAAAATTTCAAAAAAATTGTGGGCAGACCAGAGTGAAAAAACAACTACTTAAAGTAACATTTCCCATTCATGACCTACAAAATGTTTCTTCCAAGGGTTGCTAATAGGTGTGGCAGGAAATCAGAGTTCTGTAATCAAACACATTTGGGAACTGATGGGCTAAATGCTAGGGTTTTTTTTTTTTTGCTTTTATTTTAAATACAGGATTTTTCAGACTAGATGTGCTTGTGCTTGTGTACAAACACTCTCCTAGGGAGGACAAGATTGCATCCTCACCTGCTGACACCTCCCAGGGAAGTGTCTTCAGAAAACTAGTTGGGGCTGAGCACGGTGGCTCACGCCTGTAATCCTAGCACTCTGGGAGGCCGAGGCAGGCGGATTGCTTGAGGTCAGGAGTTCGAAACCAGCCTGAGCAAGAGCAAGACCCCGTCTCTACCATAAATAGAAAGAAATTAATTGGCCAGCTAATATATATAGAAAAAATTAGCCGGGCATGGTGGCACATGCCTGTAGTCCCAGCTACTCGGGAGGCTAAGGCAGCAGGATCACTTGATCCCAGGAGTTTGAGGTTGCTGTGAGCGAGGCTGACACCACAGCATTCACTCTAGCCTGGGCAACAAAACGAGACTCTGTCTCAAAAAAAAAAAAAAAAAAAAGAAAGAAAGAAAAGAAAACATGTTGGAAAATTTTCCCATTGTATCTCCTACTTTTCCAAAAAAAAAAAAAAAAAATATATATATATATATGCTAGTCATTTGATCATTTTTCAGCTCATTTATACTAAGAATTTTGTTGTAGGACAGAAGCTGGGTCAGCCTTGGAGAGGTGGCGGGGCCTGTGTACACAGCCACAGAGGCAGGAGGGGCCGGTGGGCTGCCTTTATGGAGGTGCTAACTAGACTGATTTGACTGAGGTCAACAAGCTGGAAAGTTCGTTAGTGTCAGATGCCGATGGACTAGGAAAAGAAATTTGATTATTCCACAGGCCCTGGGAGGCCTTGAAGGTTTTCAAACAGGGAAGTGATATAATTTAAATTTGTATTTTAGCAAGATTGTTGCCTGGTATGACAAATTGGGATGGGGACAGGATGTACAAAACCAGTGAAAGTCACTTTAGTAGTCAATCAAGTCCAAGTGGTGTGGAGGCCTTCTAACAGATTTGGTGGGCCAGGAGGGACCTTGAAGACAGGGGGATAGTGCTACTCAGCAGGTAGAATCCACCTCTTTAAGAACATTCTCAGGCAATAAGCTTCTATCTCTACAATTAAGGTGGACCGCAGGGTCTCTGCAACCTGGTACATCCCAGTACTTTTTCTTCCACTGTTTCTCAGCCTTGGCTTCCTTTCATAGCTCTATCTCTGGGGCTACCTCTAGATTATTGTCCCCATCACCCTGATTCCTGGACCTTGGCAGAGGTTAAACTGCTTTCGAGAGTATCACAGAGCCACTTGAGGATGGGTGGTCCTGTGCTATTCTGGGCAGGTAGATGTGGAAGAATTCCAACAAAGGCCCATAAAGGGCCAAGGTCTGTTGGCCTTGGGCAGTCTAAATGTGGGGCTGTCAGGCCTCCTTAAATGAGGAAGCAAGAGCATGAATGAGTCAGTCTTTTCTCGTGTTGAATTTCTAGCATGATTTCCTGTAGAAAGACTGGGAAAACCTCCACGTCAGCATCTACCCGTCAGGATGCTCTAAGTTGCTCTGGGGAACTTAGAGGCCAAACTTAGTGTCTCCCGGGCCTCGAGACAACCACAGACCAGCATCAAGGCAAGCCCCTACCCCTGCTTGAGCAAGCCAGGTTTTAAAATTTTGCTGCTTAATAGCCTCTCTCTTTTCTTTTTTTTCTTTTTCTTTTTTTTTTTTTTTTGAGACAGAGTCTCACTTTGTTTCCCAGCTAGAGTGAGTGCCGTGGAATGAGACTAGCTCACAGCAACCTCACCCTCCTGGGCTCAAGTGATCCTACTGCCTCAGCCTCCCGAGTAGCTGGGACTACAGGCATGTGCCACCATGCCCGGCTAATTTTTCCTATATATATTTTTAGTTGGTCAATTAATTTCTTTCTATTTTTAGTAGAGATGGGGGGGGGGGGTCTCGCTCAGGCTGGTTTTGAACTCCTGACCTTGAGCAATCCACCCGCCTCGGCCTCCCAGAGTGCTAGGATTACAGGCGTGAGCCACCACGCCCAGCCTACCCTCTCTGTTTTCTACCCACCTTTCACCTTTTAGTTGTGCTTATTGAAAACAATACAAAAACAACAACAAAAATTATAAATGAAAGGAATCACCCAACCCACTCCCCTACACAATCTTTGCATTTCATTCCAGTTTTGTCATTTGAATATATTCTTGTACATAATCACACAGTACATGTGCTATTCTGTATACCAATTTTCAAACTTGGCATTAAGAATATTTCCAGGTTGTTTGGCAGTTTCCATAACTATATCTTTTTATTGAAAAGATAACAACAGTAAAGAAACTTTCAGAAATACTTTTGCAATTACCATCCCTCTCAACATTCTTTTTTTTTTTTTTTTTGGAGACAGAGTCTTGCTCTCTTGTTCTGTTCATCCTCAAACTCCTGGGTTCAAGTGATCCTCCCGCCTCAGCCTCCTGAGTAGCTGGGACTACAGCCACACACCACCATGCCTGGCTAATTTTTTCTACTTTTTGTAGAGATGGGGTCTCACTATGTTGCTCAGGCTGCTCTTGAACACCTGAGGTCAAGGGATCCTCCCTCCTTGGCCTCCCAGAGTGCTAGGATTACAGTTGTGAGCCACTACGCCTAGCCCCCTCTCAACATTCTATCCCAACCTTGTCTCAACAGAGAAAACATCTAACTACTACCATACAGATACCTGTATTTACCACACGTAGGTAAATACCCTCTCGTATATATAGAAAACCTCTACATTTTCTGTATATCTGTCTCTAAATGCACATACTAATACCTATATTCATCTTATTATATATCACTCTAACTATAAATCTGTATATCCCTATATGTATATTCATGCCCCCCCTTTCTCCAGCTTTCCATATCCATTTACCCACACCCTTTTCTGCATCTGTCTGTGTTTTGATGCATTCTTGGTTGCACTTGCCATTCAGGAAGCCCCATATAGCCCAGCGATGCATGCTTCCTGAGCTGAGGCATTCACTAATGACTCGAGTCAAATATATCTCCACTCCCAAGCTGACATCACTTCTGGGGCATCTGGGGATATGATCCCTGACTTTTGAGTAGCTCCTGACAATCACTCCATGGCCGTTCACCTGGAAATGGGGCAGTGTCAGCTCCTGAAAAATAAGGAAAAACAAACAAAAAATCCCATACATCATCTACAAAGACTGTTTCTTTTTTTCTCTCACATTTGCTCCAGAGCAATAACAACAAAGAGAACCAACTAAACAACAAAGTCTGCCAGATCGTTTGCACAGGGTGAACAAAAATCCTTTCATGCAAATATCTGTTGGCTCTTTGTCCTTTTAATAGTTAAATACAGCTTTCTGCTTACACCTGGATGAGTGGAACCATAGTGGCAGAAGGATCCCACCTGTCACCTGCCTCAGCCCTTAGCTCACCTGGAGCAGGAGTGTGGCAGGTAGATAAGCAGGGCAGTGCTTTCTCACCAGCAGGATTCCTGGGTGATCAAGACAACTTCAGGGTTCTCTTCCTGGATTAGTCACTCTTCTGGTTATCGATGTCTACATTACAAATGCCCCTAACACTTTGTGGCTAAACAATTAATTTTTATGTTTTAGGGTTCTGTGAGTTAACTGAGCTCAGCTCAGCAGTTCTCACTTGGGTTCTCTCATACAGCTGTGGTCAGATGTTGGTTAGAGCTGTGGTTATCTGAAGACTTGATTGGATCTGAATTCAAGATGGTGCATGTACATGGCTGGCAGGTGATGCTAATTGTCTGCTGAGAACTCAGCCAGGGAGATCAACTGGAGAGCCTACACATGGCCTTCCAGGTGGCTTAGGAGTCCACAGAGCATGTCAGCTGGGGTATGAGGATTATCTCAAGAGTAAACATTGCAAGGTAGCCAGCTGAGACCTGCAAGGCTTCCCCAAGACTGAGTCCTGAAGTCCCAAGATGTCCCTTCCACTCTTCAGTCACAAGGCCAGCCTCGATTTAGAGAAAGGGGAATTAGGCTATGTCTCTGGAAGTGAGTTGCAGCATTTACATATAGGGAGAGAAGGAAACAGTGGCAGCTGCCCTCTTTGGAGATAATTTACGTCAGCCACTTACAGAGTGACAGGTCATAGGCAACCAAGCAAGAACAAGAAGATCTTGAGCTCCTGCCCCCACCGGCCTTTGAGGCGTGTGGAGGGTGCCCAAGTACATAAGACATGGCTTCTTGACAATTAGGATTCCCGTAGGTTGAAGAGGTGAAAATGATATAGGCAAAACTTATGGTGCAATTGAGAGGGGGTGTCTCTTTCTCAGAGTCTCAACGCCACCCCACGGGAGCAAAGCTGGTCACCAGGGTCCAGTGGCCACACCGGACGGTGTGGGCCACACCAGGGAAAGGAGTCCCAAAGAGGACACAGCTCCAGGCTTCCAGAAGAAAGAGGAAGAAAGGCACAACCTGACTGAGGTTGGTAAGTATGTTAAAAGTGCTAAACTAAAAATGTCCCCAGAATAAGTATTTGAGTGTGAAAATGACTTGGGTTGTAAAATACAGCAGAGAAGTTTCCCCTACTGAGAGGCTATGTGGAGGGAATGCTCTAGATGTCTAAGAGAAGGGACTTCCCAGCTGTCCTCTCACCCCCCCATACTACTCTTTCTGCAAATGGTGAGAATGTCACAGAGGCCTCCCCACCTCGTTCCTGTGGGCAGGATTCCCTTCCCGTTCCTCCCGTCTTTGGTACTGAGAGTGATGCTGAAGAGGACAGGATACCTTTGTTCTCACAAAGGGACTGCAGCGTGGTACAGATGGCCACATGCCCAGCCCTACACCCATTTCCCCTTCTTTAGTAAAAGAACCACTCAATTTCAGCTGTGCAGGTAATAAAACCACTGGATGATCTTGCTTACCTTGTCACCTGCCTGGGACCAAGATGTGAGGGCTAGAGCTGCAATGTTGACCTTGCAACCATGGAGAGAGCTTGATGATGGGCAGTGAAGCAAGAAGGCTAAGAGCCAGAACATTGCTGACATTGTGGTACCTTCATCTGCAGCATGAGGGACAGTTCCAGGACATGTTACTTTCCCACTTCAAAAACCTCAGGATTTTCCCCAGCACCATGGAAGCTTGCTCAGCCTGTGTACAGCAGTCTGGACAATCTGGGGCTCTCTCGCCCCAAGGACAATCCTCAACCAATGAGTGCAGGAATCAGTGGGTAACTGCCTCAGTTTACTTGTCTCTCACCAGATAATTCTGACTTGTCTCCTACACAGCTCATCAGAGAGTCCCCAGCAGGATGAGCCTGCCGCCCACAGTGATAATGTACACTTCTTTGGCTTTCCTTCCTGCCATGTCTCACTTCTCCACTTCCCGGAATCACTTCCAAACAACTACCCATACCCGAGTCTACTTCTGCAGGTGTCCGAGCTAAGACAGGGTGGAGTATCAGCTTCGCTATGAAGTCAATGGGAGCACCTAGAAGCTTTGCACCGGGGCTCAGTGTGTATGGGTGGGCAGCTGGGACCCTAGAGGTGGGGGCAGGAGATCGAAATCAAAGAGGTCAGTGGGGACATGAACACAATCGTGTCCACAAGGGATGATGAGGTCTGGCTGGGGTCAGTGACATTCCGTCTGAGCCCAGAGACATTCAAGGTGTAACTCAGTGAATCACAGGTGTGAGTAGGAGAACCAGAAGGAGACACCTTGGTTATGTTTGCTTTTTTTTTTGAGACAGAGTCTCACTTTGTTGCCCAGGCTAGAGTGAGTGCCGTTCTTTCTATTTTTTAGTAGAGACAGGATCTCAATCCTCCTCAGGCTGGTTTTGAACTCCTGACCTTGAGCAATCCTCCCGCCTAGGCCTCCCAAAGTGCTAGGATTACAGGCGTGAGCCACCGCGCCCAGCCCTGTGTTTGGGGTTTTGACATTCTTGTTTTTAAAGAAGTGTTCTCTTTTCTCTGCTCCCTAGTCTCTCCTTTTCTGGGCTGCTCTGGAACTCTAGGGGGACAAAGCGGCACTTCACATCCTCCATCAGGGGAATCAGTGTCCTCCAACGAAGAGTGACTCACCCTGGGACGTGGCTGGCCAGTCCCAGCCCAGTCCAGAAGGAGGCATGCCAGTGTGGCAATGAGGCATCACCCACTTGGTTTCCTGGCCCGGACTAACCTGGCCATGACTGAGCAAGGCTATGAGGTTTCCCAATCGGGCCGATGTGGGTGTGTGGGCAGAATGCAGCGGGGGAGGGGCAGGGCTGAGCAGATTGCCAAAGCTGGGGACTTTGTGGGCTGCTTGTACATCATAGCAGCCCCTCTCCTCGCTCAGATCTGCTCCTGCTTCTCCTGCTTATCCCAGGGACGGGGGTCTCCGATGCAGCCCGACCCCCTGTTGTGGCATTGCTCAACTCCGGCGCACTTCTATGCGACCTACAGTTGTGGTATTTGGCATGGCAGGGGCGTGATCCCTGCCCCCACACACCCAGTGAGTCATGGCCCCCTTGGTCCAGTCTGTGGATTGGTCACTTCCTGTCCTTCATGCTTCTCTAGGACGGCAGCCCTGCCCCAGAGCCCAGTCACTGGGCCCTGACCTTAACCCAGTCAGATCAAAAGCATCCCCATATGTGTCCAGGAGACCAGGGAAGCTGGTGGTGGCGAGGGGTGAGGAGTGGTGGGGACCTCTGCTCTGACCACCTGCCCTCCTCCTGGCCAGGAAAACAGGCTGCACTCACGGCCACCTCTCCACTGCTTGCTAGCCTCAAAGAGATTGTTAGAGCAACTCTGCTGCCCTCAACAAAGGCCACTGGTAGAAACAACAAACAGCTAAGGGAGGTGGATCGTGGAAATCACGGAAACAGAGAATTCTCTGTTCTGATCCCCCGGGAGCACCAGCCCCCTCCTCCTGACAGTGGGTTCCCCTCTCAGCCCACATCTGAGCCCGTCATGTCCCTTCCCATGACAGAGTGCATGCCATTCATGCATCATTCCAATGTGTTAGACGTTAGTCCTTATAATGAGATTAAACCTGCTTTCCCTTAATATTTTCATCTTTTCATATATTTATTGGATATTTGTATTTCATTCACAAATAAATTGTAATTCTCTAAATTTTTTAATTTACTGCTATAAAATTGTGCCTAGTGTTTTTAAAAATCTTCAATATCTGTTCTTTGGGTTTTCTTATTACAAATGTTATTTTTTTTTTCACACCGTTTTTTCTTTGATGATTTCTTTCTTTCTTTTTTTTTTTTAAAGACAGGGTCTTTCTCTGTCACCTAGGCTAGAGTGCAGTGGTGTCCTCATAGCTCACTACAACTTCAAACTCTTGGGCTCAAGCCATCCTCCTGCCTCTCAGCCTCCCAAGTAGCTGGGACTACAGGCACACACCACGATGCCCAGCTAATTTTTCTATTTTTAGTAGAGACAGGGTCTCACTCTTGCTCAGGCTGGTCTCAAACTCCTGAGCTTAAGTGACCCTCCCGCCTCAGCCTCCCACAGTGCTAGGATTACAGACGCGAGCCACTGCGCCCGGCCTGATTGTCCTTTTCAAAAATATCTATTTCATTGTTTTTCCTTCAATGAATTTAGCATTTGATTTGATTGATAACATTTATTATTGGATTTTGTTTTCATTTTATCTATTTTTGCTTGTATCTTTAGTAATTTCTGCTTATACTTCCTCTGGATTTATTTTGCTAGCATCTTTGGTTGAAAACTTAATTCACTTAATGTCAGTTTTGCTGTCAGTGATCCTTATGCACTTTCCTGAGTACTGCTTTGACCACACCTAGATTTCGACATGTAGCTCTGTAATTATGGTTTATTTCGTAATAGTTTGTGATTTGTGTTTTTGTTTTCTCTTGAAGCTAATAATCATTTAGGAAGCTTTTATAAAAAATTCCACATTAACAATTTTTTGGACTAAATTTTCTTATACATTTTTTAATTCTATAGCATTATGGTCAGAGAGTACACATGTATGTAGACACAGCCTGAATGACTTTTTGCTTTTCTGGAACTTTAATCCACCTGTCTCAGGTCTGTTCTCTGATCTTCCTTGAAGAAATTTTAGTTCCTCTTTCACAGGATGGCTGTTAAACGTTTCATAGAAGTTACTTAGCGCACCCTGGGCAGGGGCAGGGGGAGTGTACAATCTTCCCCTGGAGACTTTTTGGTCCTCTGGGGTCTTGTCAAGCATTCGGATACCTCACTCTCCCACCCTTCTCCCCCACCGCTGCCATCACGTGTTGAGACGGGAAAGGAAGAACAGCTGTCAGACACTCACAGTAGGACAGCATTGTCCTGCGATCCATCTCTGGAGATGTTTGAGTCTTTGATGTCCCTCCCTAGTAGCCTATAAAGTCAGCACGGTGCTCATCAGAATGCAGGGAGCAACGCCCCTCCTCTCTCTCTCTCTCTCTCTCTCTCTCTCTCTCTCTCTTGTTCGTCTTGATCAAGCTTTATTTAGCCCAATTGTTAGAGTCAGTCCTTTGCTCCATCCTCTCAGCGTATCTGTACCCTGACTCTGCAATCCAGTGTTGCGGCCACCCCTCTGCGATTCTTACTGTGGGCAAATCAGATCAGCCTGCTACCTGTGTCCTCATTCAGTGCACAGATAAGCACAGAAAATACACGGAAAAGGACAGGACCGAGGACTGAAATACAGAGGACACACGTTTCATCCCATAGAATGACTCTGATTGGTCGAGGCTGCCCAGGGCGGCGCTTCTTAGACTTCCTTGTGGAAGTGAATCACCTGGGAATGCAGGATCTGATTCGGTGAGTTCAGGAAAGGATCTGAGATTCCGTATTTCTCACAATCTCCCAGGTAATGCAGCTTTTGCCAGTCCTGGGACTATATCTTGAGTAGCCAGGCCCTAGAGCACGGTGTTGAGAAGAAATCTGAGACTACCTCTGTGCCCACTGGGAAAGAATGCCATGATCAATTAGCGATGTGTGCAAAGATGCGGTTTTCATCTAGAATCTAGCTTAGTGTGATCCCTCAGAGAGCTCACGGGCATGAATAGCACCACAGTGTTGGTCTCACCTTGGGGCAAGAGGACCAGCCTTTATGTGACAGTGTCAGACAGCATTGGTTGCAGGATGCTGGGGGTGGGTAACCTCTCATGTAAGGCCACCCTGGTTGGCCAAGAATAATTCCCTGGAGAAGTGGGTAGTTGTGAGTCACTAGCAGCCAACACTCCCAGCAGCTGGGGGAGGAATGCAGCAGGCAGCTGTACAGGCTGAATTGCGTGCACTGAAAATTCACATTTTTTTTGAGACAGAGTCCTGCTCTGTTGTCCAGGCTAGAGTGCCATGGCATCAGCCTAGCTCGCAGCAACCTCAAACTCCTGGGCTCAAGCAATCCTGCTTCCTCAGCCTCCCTAGTAGCTGGGACTACAGGCAGGCATGACCACACTAGCTAATTTTTTTCGTTTTTAGTAGAAACAGGGTCTCGCTCTTGCTCAGGCTGGTCTTGAACTCTTGACCTCAAGCTATCCCCCACCTTGGCCTCCCAGAGTGCTGGGATTACAGGCGGGAGCCATTGCACCTGCTGAAAATTCCCATGTTGAAGTCCTAACTCCCAGGATCTCAGAATGTGATTCTAATTGGAGAGAGGGTCCTTCAAGAGGTAATTAAATTAAAATGAGGCTGTTAGGGTGGCCTCTGATCCAACCTTACTGATGTCCTCATAAGAAGAGAAAATTAGGCCGGGAGCAGTGGCTCACACTCGTAATCCTAGCACTCTGGGAGGCCAAGGCCGGAGGATAGCTTGAGCTAGAGCCCAGGAGTTTGAGGTTGCACTGAGCTATGATGACTCTACTGCACTCTAGCCGAGGTGACAGAGCAAGACCATATCTCAAAAAAAAAAAAAAGGAAATTAGGACACAGCAGGGGTGCACATGCAGAGAGGAAAGAGACCACGTGAGGACACATCGTGATGACAATTCGTAGATGACAACCTGCAAATCAAGGAGAGAGGCCTGGGAAGAAACCAAGCCTGCCGATGCCTTCGTCTTGGATTTCCATCCTCCAGAGCTGTGGGAAAATACGTTTCTGTTGTCTAAGCCTCCCCATCTGTGGGCCTTTGTTATGGCAGCCCGAGAGACGGAGACAGCAGTGAGCAGGGGCTGGACGGCACCGCCAGCACCCACCGCATCTTCTTGCATGCTCTTGGCCCAAACCATCGCTCTCTTCCTTCCCTGCCTGCTCCCAAACACTGACCATTTCCATCTGGCTGCCCTCTCTTCATGGGGAGCCACAGTGCCAATTACAGGAAACAGCTAATTTTCCGGATGGAATATCCGCTGCCTGCCCCAGACAGACGCCAACCAGCTTTCTCAACCTCCTGTCAGCACTTTTGACATCTCAATGGAAACAGTGCAACCGGGCTAGAGATTTATGGTCCTTCAGTTGAAATGAGCCATAAACCACCAAGTAATTGCATGTGTTGATTTATCTTTGGCCTTAACCTGCCTTGGATACCCTGTTCTAATGACTTGGGGGATTTGTGTGGTCCTGCCCAGTCTACAAAAAGCTCCACAATTGTTTCCATGATCTCCACTAAAGGGCAGAGCAGCCACAAAGGGAAGGAGGCAGAGTTGGCTAAACTTTCTGAGATGAGATTTTAATTTATTAAATCAGGTTAATATTAATTGATGGCTAATTTTCTTTCCAATGCTGGATTTTTCCTGTTGCATCGCTAACTCTGTTAATCCAGTTTCCATGGTGCAATGGCAATTCTTTAGCCTTCCGATTTGCTGAGAGAGTGAGTTTCCAAGCAGTGGACAACAAGTCAGGGAAGTTTATCATTTAGGGCTTGGTAGGTTTGAGTAACAGCTTTGGCTTTGGGTGTTTTAGTTTGCTAGGGCTGTCATAAAAGACAATGATCAGGGAGCTTACACAACAGAATTCTCACCAGTCTGGAGGCTGGAAGTCCAAGATCAAGGTGTCAGCAGGGCTGGTTTCTCCTGAGGCCACTTGCCTTGGCTTGTCGATGTTGCCTTCCCCCTGCGATGTCACGCGATTGTCCCTTTGTGGGTGTCTATGTTCAATCTTCCTCTTCTCATAAGCACATCAGTCATATTGTATTAGGCCCCAACCTGATGACCTCATTTTCACTTAATTACCTCTTTGAAGACTCTATCTCCAAATACAGTTACATTTTGGGGCACTGAGGATTAGGACTTCAACATATGAATTGGATTGGAGGGGGACGTAATTCAGCCTGTAACAGAGGGTTTTGGACAGAAGAGAAACTTTTTAAAGTCTCATCTGACTTTTTTAAAGAATGCCTTAGGCTGTTGTGTAGGAAAGCAAGGGTGGCCGAGGGGAGCCACCAGGAGATGACTGCAGTAACCCAGGGAGGGAAGAGGGTGTCTTGAGAATGGGGAGAGAAATGAGGATGGTGGGAAGGGATCGGATCCTGAATACATCTTGAAGGTAGAGCTGAAATGATTTGCTAATGCTTTGCTGAGGGACATAGGGCATGAGAGAAAGAGAAAACCTGCAGAGCCCTTCGGAAAGCCAGTGGACACCAAGGTTTGTCTGAGCAGTACAGAGACCTAAAGATCTCCCACCTCGGTATTCTCTAAACTTACAAGATGTCAAGAGTTACCCAGGTATTATTAAAATTACAGATTCCTAGAAACTACCCTGAACCTGATGTTCAAAAAAGTAGTCAAGAAAAAAAATATATTATTGGACCCAAGAAAAAATAAAACTAGGAAAAGGAGATGACTTCCAAGAGACTCAGAAAGAGGCTAACTGGAAATGGCCCACCACAGGGGAATATGAATTTGTGTAACGACCGTTCTGCCTGCAAATTTGAACAGTGCAAACAAGAAAAGGGCAGAATTCATGACAAAGATGTGGGTCCATCGTTACAAAATGCAGAAACGCAGTTAGGCTGCAGAGGGAACTGGAACCAGGAAGTTGGATAAGTCTCTCCCATTTGCCTTCTTTTGCATTCTTACTTTTTCCTCCTCTGCCCCCTCCTCCCTCTTTCTTTCTGTCTCTGCAGATTGGCTTTCTCCGCTTTTTTCCACCTTGTAGAAGATGGCTGCAGTGGTGTACTGGCGCAAGCTCTCATGAACTCTGAAAAGCCAACTGTTATTTTCAGGAATTTTGTAGGGCAGTTGTTAAACATACCCATTATTAAAAATTAAATTATATAAACTTAAGTGGCCGGGCGTGGTGACTCACGCCTGTAATCCTAGCACTCTGGGAGGCCAAGGCAGGTGGATAGCTCAAGGTCAGGAGTTTGAAAACAGCCTTAGCAAGAGCGAGACCCCATCTCTACTATAAATAGAAATAAATTAATTGGCCAACTAAGATATATATAGAAAAAATTAGCTGGGCATAGTGGGTACATGCCTGTAGTCCCAGCTATTCGGGAGGCTGAGGCAGCAGGATTGCTTGAGCCCAGGAGTTTGAGGTTGCTGTGAGCTAGGCTGATGCCACGGCACTCACTCTAGCCTGGGCAACAAAGCGAGACTCTGTCTCAAAAAATAAATAAATAAATAAATAAACTTAAGTTAAACGAATTATATCCTCAAAAGACATTCATTCCCTTTTTTCTTTTTTTTAATATTTTTTTTTTTTTTTTTATCAGACAGAGTCTCACTCTTTACCCGGTGTAGACTGCCATGGCATCAGCCTAGTTCACAGCAGCCTCAAACTCCTGTGCTCAAGCAATCCTCCTGCCTCACCCTCTCAAATAGCTGGGACTACAGGCATGTGCCACCATGCCCGGCTCATTTTTTCTATATATATTAGTTGGCCAATTAATTTCTTTCCATTTTTGTAGTAGAGATGGGGTTTCGCTCTTGCTTAGGCCGGTTTCGAACTCCTGACCTTGAGCAATCCACCTGCCTTGGCCTCCCAGAGTGCTAGGATTACAGGCATGAGCCACCACGCCCAGCCTTTACTACATCTTTCTATTACCTATGTTTTGAGGTTATTTATGTCTGTTGTATCTAACTGTTGGAAATACTGTATAGTGGTATACCATTGTGCCTTTCTTTTTAACTCCACATTCAGTGACCTTATGTTGGTAGCTTGAAATTGGCCATCGTGGGAACATTTACACCTCAGAAATGGGAAAACATTATAAATAGGATGATAGGACTTATTTATTATTTGGTTGATTGTACAAACTTAAGAAAGTAATGGTGAAAATGTTAATAATACAGGCTGGGCACGGTGATGGCTCATGCCTGTAATCCCAGCACTCTGGGAGGCTGAGGCAGGAGGATCGCTCAAGATCAGGAGTTCGAGACCAGCCTGAGCAAGAGCAAGACCCCATCTTTACTAAAAAAAAAAAATAGAAAGAAATTAGCTGGACAGCTTAAAAAACCCAAACAAATATATATATATATATATATATATATATATATATAATTAGCTGGGCATGGTGGCGCATGCCTATAGTCCCAGCTACTCTGGAGGCTGAGGCAGGAGGATTGCTTGAGCCCAGGAGTTTGAGGTTGCTGTGAGCTAGGCTGATACCACGGCACTCTAGCCCAGGCAACAGAATGAGACTCTGTCTCAAAAAAAAAATGCTAATAATACAGAGTAGATTTACAAGTGTGTCATATCCACAGCCTTTGCATTGGAATAGCACAAAAATTTGAGGAAATATTCTTCCAGTGTTCATGTACTATTCTTTTTAGCAAAAAAGTTCTCCTATCACTGACTAACAAGTGAAGTTCTGAAATATATATTTGTTGTTTTACTTTTGTCTACTTTGATAACGTAAATAAAAATATAAACCAACATCCATGTTGGTATTGCATTCTGTTGTCAATTGCAACTATAGTTTTGCTACTAATATAAGAGATCATCAAAAATCAATGAAAGCATTCTGTTAGAATAAATTGGCTCTGCGGAATTAATAATATTACATATTTTTATCATCCATAAATAATATGCTACATATCCTTTACATCTGTAAAATTTATAATAAAACTTCTTTATTAATCTATATGCACATTTTTTCTGGAGAGTTGGCTGTTAAATATCTATCAGCACACCACTGGATGGCTACTTCACACCCCTAAAATAACATGTCTCTAATTTCCACCCAGATTAACACATTGCCTTTATTTATTTATTTAGAAATAGGGTCTCACTCTCTCAACCAGGCTAGAGTGCTGTGGCATCATCATAGCTCATTGCAACCTCAAACTCCTTGGCTCAAGCAATCCTCCTGCCTCAGCCTCCTGAGTAGCTGGGACTACAGGTGTGCACCACCATACCCAGCTAATTTTTCTATTTTTTGTAGAGATCAGGTCTTGCTCTTGCTCAGGCTATAATATTGCCTTTAAATTTCCATGTCATATTCCCAGGGGAGATAATCTGCTAGTATAGTCGAGTGGCTACCCTTGGTCCAGTCACCTGGGGCCAAGTATGCAGGATTACACAAGTATAAAAATCTTTCTCAAGGCCAGGGAGCTTATTCTTAGAGAAGTGGGAAGGATGACAAATTGGGCAGGGATTTCCAAAAAGTGTCTACTATAGCACATTCAGTAGGCAAAGAGAAACATTGACTTCTTTGAAAAGCAAGCAGAAAGTCACACAGAGAGAAATGGCTGAGATGAAAAGACAGCAGGATAAGTCAGGAAAAAGATGGATGAGATCAAAAAATAGTGCAGGAAAACTAAAATTCAAGAATAGAATTAAACTCCATTTTGGAGGATGACCTTTAAAAGTTTGCCTGGAATGCGACAAAAAAGAGCATACAGGATTATAAAGGGCAGAGAACACAAAGCTGTGTCAGAGACGCAGTTGAAATATCTATTCTCCACTTTCCTTTCTTGACATTATTTTAGTTTTGTTGGAGCTGGGGCTGGCTCTAGAAAGGTCAAACCTTGACCATGAGGAAAAAGCTAAGGGAATCAGGGCTTTAGGCTCCAATGTTGTTAGGCTGCTGAACCAAGCCCATTAATTGCCTATCCCAGGACATTAGATTATTTGAGCAAAGTAAACCCCATATTTTATTTAAGCCTCTGGTATCTGGGTTTTCTTTTCTTTTTTCATTTTTTAAAAAAATTAATTAATACTTTATTTTATATTTTTATTCTATTATTTATTATTTTGCTGGAAAAGTCATATATCTGGGTTTTCTGAAACATGACCTGGAAATCTCTAACTGATATGCTAGCATGCATATAATTAGTGTTTCTCAGGAGGAAACCAGAACAAATGGATTAAATCTAATAATTGTCAGGTGCAGTGGCTTCTGTCGGTAATCCCAGCACTTTGGGAGGCCAAGGTAAAAGGATCACTTAAGGCCAGGAGCTCAAGACTAACCTGGGCAACATAGCAAGATCTTATCTCTTAAAAAGAAAAAAAATTATCAAGAAAAAAAATTATCCAGGTGTGGCAGCACATGACTATAGTCCCAGCTACTCAGGAGGCTAAGGCAGGAGGATCTCTTGAGCCCAGAAGTTTGAGGTTGCAATAAGCTATGATGACACCACTGCACTCTAGCCAGAGCAACAGAATGAGACTCTGTCTCAAAAAAAAAAAAAAAAAAAAGTTTGCAATGCTAATAAGACATAATAAAATAAATTAACTAGCCAGGAGTGGTGGTACACACCTGTAGTCCCACCCACTCAGGAGGCTGAGGGGGAGGATTCCTTGAGCCCAGGAGTTCGAGATCAGCCTGGGCAACATAGTGAAGACTTGTTTCTAAAAATTAATAAATAAATAAAATTTTAAAATAAATTAACTAATTACGATTCAATAGGGGGAATATGTTTTAGTGTTCTAACTATAGGACTGTACGGTGACTATAGTTAACAATAATTTATTACATATTTTCAAATAGCTAGAAGAGAGAAATGATAAATATTTATGATGCATTTGTTATTTACCCTGATTTGCTTATTATACATTGTGTACATGTGTTGAAATATCACACTGTATCCCATAAATAACCTTGCAAATATTTTCTCCCAGTCTGTAGGTTGCCTTTTTTCCTCTGCTTGATAGTGTCTTTGCTGTACAAAAAATTTTAATTTTGATGAAGTGCAATTTGCCTATTTTTTCTTTTGTTGCCTGTGTCTTTGGTGTCATATCTAAAGCATTGCCAAATCTAATGAGGTTGTGACGCTTTCCCCCTGCTTTCTTTTAGTATTTTTATAGTTTTAGCTCTTACATTTAGGTTTTCCATCCATTCTGGGTTAATTTTTTTATATGGTGTTAGACAAGGGTACACTTTCACTTTTTTGAATGTGAATATCCAGTTTTCTCAGCACCATTTGTTGGAAAGACTATTCCTCTGACACTCAATGGTCCTGGCACATTTGTCAAAAATCATTTTTTTCTTTTCTTTTTTTAAATTTTTTTATTTATTTTTCCTATTTACCGAACACCACTGGAAGCATGTCAAAAATCATTTGACCGTATATGTGGGAGTTTATTTCTGGGCTCTCTGTTCTGTTCCATTTGTCTACAGGTCTGTTGTTATACCACTGTTTTAATTACTGTAGCTCTTTTTTTTTGAGACAGAGTCTCACTTTGTTGCGCAGGCTAGAGTGAGTGCCATGGCGTCAGCCTAGCTCACAGCAACCTCAAACTCCTGGGCTCAAGCAATCCTACTGCCTCAGCCTCCCAAGTAGCTGGGACTACAGGCATGCGCCACCATGCCTGGCTAATTTTTTCTATATTAGTTGGCCAATTAATTTCTTTCTATTTATAGTAGAGACGGGGGTCTCGCTCTTGCTCAGGCTGGTTTTGAACTCCTGACCTCGAGCAATCTGCCTGCCTCGGCCTCCCAGAGTGCTATGATTACAGGCGTGAGCCACCGAGCCCAGCCTGTAGCTTTTTTTTTTTTTTTTTTTAATGAGAGATGGGGGTCTTGCCATGTTGCCTAGGCTGGTCTTGAACTCTCTGGGCTCAAGCAGTCCTCCTGCCTCAGCCTCCCAAGATGGAATTACTGGCACCACCACCCACAGCCTAATTACTACAGCTTTGTAGTAAGTTTTGAAATCAGGAAATTTCAACCCTTTATCTTGTATTCTTTTTGAAGATTGTTTTGGCTATTTAGGGTCCCTTAAGACTACACACGAATTTTAGGGTGGATTTTTCTATTTCTACAAACAGTGTCATTGGGATTTTTTTTTTTTTTTTGAGACAGAGTCTCACTTTGTTGCCCAGGCTAGAGTGAGTGCCGTGGCGTCAGCCTAGCTCACAGCAACCTCAATCTCCTGGGCTCAAGAAATCCTACTGCCTCAGCCTCCCGTGTAGCTGGGACTACAGGCATGCACCACCATGCCCGGCTCATTTTTTCTCTATATATTAGTTGGCCAATTAATTTCTTTCTATTTATAGTAGAGATGGGGTCTCGCTCTTGCTCAGGTTGGTTCGGAACTCCTGGCCTCGAGCAATCTGCCCACCTCGGCCTCCCAGAGTGTTAGGATTACAGGCGCGAGCCACTGCGCCCGGCCTCATTGGGATTTTTGATAGGGATTACATGAAATTTATAGAACACTTTGGCTAGTATTTAGATATTATCAATATTACGTCTTCCAATCCAGAAACATGGGCTATCTTTCCATTAACTTATGTCTTTTTAAATTACTTTCAGTAATGTTTTATAGTTTTCATTGTACAAGTCTTTCACTTCCTCAGTTACTTTTTAAGTATTTTATTCTTTTATGTTATTATAAATGGAATTATTTTTTTAATTTCTTTTTCAGATTGCTCTTCTTTAGTGTATAGAAACACAACATTTTTATTGATTTTGTAGCCTGCTGCCTTGCTAAATTTATTCGTTTCAACAAATTTTTTTTGTTGTTTTTTGGGGTTTTCTACATATAAGATCATATTATCTGTGAATGAATAATTTCCCTACTTCCTTTCCAACTTGGATACTTTTCTTTCTTTTCTCAGAAGTGAAGAAAATGGGCATCTTTGTCTTGTTCCTCATCTCTGAGGGAAAACTTTCAGTCTTTCCCCATTGAGTATGATGTTTACTGTGGGGTTTACATATGTGGATTTTATGATGTTGTGGTGGTTTTCTTCTATTCCTAGTTTGCTGAGTATTTTTATCATGAAAGAGCATTAAATTTTGTCATATGCTTTTTCTGCATTAAGATGATCATGTGGGCCGGGCGCGGTGGCTCACGCCTGTAATCCTAGCACTCTGGGAGGCCAAGGCGGGCAGATTGCTCGAGGTCAGGAGTTCAAAACCAGCCTGAGCAAGAGTGAGACCCCATCTCTACTATAAATAGAAACAAATTAATTGGCCAACTAATACATAGAGAAAAAAAAATTAGCCGGGCATGGTGGCACATGCCTGTAGTCTCAGCTACTTGGGAGGCTGAGGCAGCAGGATTGCTTGAGTCCAGGAGTTCGAGGTTACTATGAGCTAGGCTGACGCCATGGCACTCACTCTAGCCTGGGCAACAAAGTGAGACTCTGTCTCAAAAAAAAAAAAAAAAAAGATGATCATGTGGGGTTTTTATTTGCCCCTCATTCTGTTAATGTGGCGTATTACACAGATTGATTCTAGGGCTGATTTTAAAGCATTTCTTCCTTGTCCCATATTCACAGTTGTAGGTCTCTTACCTCTCCATATGTTTAGGAAAAGGACATAACATGAACAATTTTCCAACTGTGAAACCACATTTAGGATAAACTATATTTTGTTGTGTGTTTTTTTTGTTGTTGTTGTTTGTTTGTTTTGAGATGGGATCTGATCTGGATACTGCAGCTACAGTGCAATGACTATTCACAGGTGCAATCCCACTACTAATCAGCACTGGAGTGTTGCCCTGTTTCAAGCTGAAGTGGCTTTCCCCTCTTTAGGCAACGTGGTGGTTCCTCATTCTTTAGAGGTCGCCATATTGATATCAAACTTAGTGCGGACACCCAACCCACATAGTGCACTACAGCCCAGAACTCCTGAGCTCAGGTGATCCTCCAGCCTCAGCCTCCGAGTAGCTGGGACTATAGGCATGTGTTGGCCCATGCCCTTGCATTGCCTTGTTTTACATTTTTTTTTTTTTTTTTTTGAGACAGGGTCTTGCTCTGTCACCTTGGCTGGAGTGCAGTGGTATCATTATAGCTCACTGCAACCTCAAAGTCCTGGGCTCAAGCAATCCTCCCCCTCCAGCCTTCCAAAGTGCTGGGATTACAGGTGTGAGCCACCGCTACAGGCCCTAAATAATTTTATATTACATACCATAATCAGTGCTTACTAGTAATTAAATTCTTACATTGCTATATCACTTACCCTCAGTTTCTTAGAGACGCCAAAGGAGGATTTTTCCAGGAATGTTTTCTGGGAAGGGGCCTTCTCCAAGGGAGTAAGTGGGTAGGTTGAGTCCGTATGAACTTTTCCTCTACCTGGACAGAATTCCCATAGCTATGTTTCTCCTGAACCTGGGTTCTGACATACACAAGAAAACTCTGCCTCAGGGAATCTTTCAGAAGGACCCAAGAGAAACTTGGTAGGAACATTTTATCAAATCTGGAATTTATCTATGTGATCTAGCTCTTGAGAAATTGCAGCTTCCGTTCTCCCTAAGAAAGGAGTTTTCAGCCCAGGCTATGTAATGGAATCACCTAGAGCGCTTAAAAAACAAAACAAAACAAACACCCCACTGAAGCCCAGGCCCCACCCCAGAGGTTCTGATGGAAATTATCCGTAGCGTGGTCTCTAACTATCCACAGGTGTTCCTAATGCTCCACCAATGTTGAGTGATGAAGAGCTGACATTGACTGAGACCTTACTCTGTGCCAGGCCCCATTCTACAAGTTTCATGACATGCAATTCCCTACATGAGGCTTGTGCAGTGGGAGATGTTAACACCGTCCCAGCAAATCAGCTGTGCAAGTTGGAGCCTGTGATCCTGTGCTTCTCTTCTAGAATGCTCTGCGGAGCATTGGAGCAGTAATTTTTCCCAGTCTCCGGGGATGCGAGGCTCTTTCAGTGTCATCCTCTCCCCAGCTGAGGAGTCCTCCGGAGTCAGAGGGAAGCTGGGAATAAAAAATGTCTGCCCCCAACCCCTTGCCAGCAGATGCCAAAATAAGTCCTAAAAGAAAAAGGGGGTTGGCTAGGAATGGTGGCTTACACCCGTAATCTCAGCACTTTGCGAGGCCGAAGTGGGGAGGTGGGAGGATCGCTTGAGGCCATAAATTCAAGGTCAGCCTTGGCAACATAGGGAGACCCCCATCTCTAAAAAGAAGAAGAAAGGAAAAGAGGACGAAAATCATGATGAAAGTTAAGGATATTTTTTTTAAAAAAGGACTAAGTACAATGTGAGTTTAGAAAATAACCTTTATTTTATAAAAAGTCCAAAGAGACTTTTAAAGCTAGTATATCAGCTATCTATTAATGCATAATAAATGACCTAGAAATTTAGTGGATTAAGACTACAGTAGGCGGGGCGTGGTGGCTCACGCCTGTAATCCTAGCACTCTGGGAGGCTGAGGTGGGCGGATTCCTCGAGGTCAGGAGTTCAAAACCAGCCTGAGCAAGACCCCGTCTCTACTAAAACTAGAAAGAAATTAATTGACCAACTAAAAATATATATACAAAAAATTAGCCGGGCATGGTGGCGCATGCCTGTAGTCTCAGCTACTCGGGAGGCTGAGGCAGGAGGATCACTTGAGCCCCGGAGATTGAGGTTGCTGTGAGCTAGGCTGACGCCACGGCACTCACTCTAGCCTGGGCAACAAAGTGAGACTCCGTCTCAAAAAAAAAAAAAAAATAGAATTAAACAAATTAAGTAATAGAAACAACTAAAAATATATAGAAAATATTAGCCAGGCATGGTGGCACATGCCTGTAGTCCCAGCTACTCAGGAGGCTGAGGCAGAAGGATTGCTCGAGCCCAGGAGTTTGAGGTTGCTGTGAGCTAGGCTGACGACCACGGCACTCCAACCAGGGCAACAGAGTGAGACTCTGTCTCAAAAAAAAAAAAAAAAAAAAAGATCTAATGTGGCTTTAGTGCTTATTTTGAGCACGGCACAGTCCTATTGTATTAACACATTTAATTCAATTCTCTCTATAACCCTATAAGGTAGGTATTGTTCTTATTTTACACATGAGGAAACTGAGGCACAGAGAAGTTCAGCTACTGGTCCACAGCTCCCAGGTAATAGGGAATGAGGCAGAATGTGAACACAAGTGACCCAGTGCTGCTGTCACCCAAGAAGGTCACATCACTGCCTCAATGAGGCATTAAATCACTGAGAATTAAAACAATGAGGATGAAATCAAAAGAGTAAGAAGGGAGATAAGCAAAACTTAAAAACAGAACAGAAAAACCAAAGTGGGGGCTGGAGTGGAGGGGAGAGTGGTGAGCCAGTGAAAATAAAGGGAGAAAATCGATCAATGAAATGGTGATAGTTTCAAATGGAAGGCAAAGACGGCAAGAGAAGAAAAAGCAGGATAAGACTATAGTTCAAAATTCCCCAAAATCAGATTAAGAGTTTTAAACAGAATAATCTAGAAGAGAGGCACAATGAGCTGAGGGTTTACACAGGTTGAAAAGATTAAAACTGAAACCAAACCTATGTGATAAAAAGTTCCACATAATAAGATAATCAGTGAAGAGGTTAAATAGGATAGAGAGTAAAAAAATCCCACTAGGGGCAGGCAGGGAGAGACTGAAAGAGGGTTTTTAGGACACAGCAAGCTTCTAGTATGTCCTAAAATAGGCAGGAAAGCCAGAGGCTCTTTCAGCTTCTTCAGGTTCCACGTGCTGTGCCTCACGAGGGATCTTCTGGGCTGAGCCCTTCACTTCCCCGTTCGGAGGCCTCAGGCAGAATTTTCTAGAAGGCTGCCTTGGAACTAGCAGCATCCCATGGTCAGAGTTTGTGAGAAGCTCTGGCTCTCAGGCCCCGCCCCAGCCCTGCCAAATCGGCATCTGCATTTTAACAAGATCCCCGGGGGGATTCATTGCACATGAAAGTTTGAAAAAATGCTGCTTAAAAGAAATGTCACATTTCCTTCTTTTATTTTTTTTAATTTATGGACTATTTTTAGCATCCAAGAAGTAATGGGAATAATATAGCAAACACTGAGAAATGTACAACTCAGACACAGCAAATGTTAGCATTTCGACAAATTTGCTTCTGATCTATGTTTCCTCCTTAATAAAGCAATTAGAGAGATAGTTTCTTCCTCTTATTGCCACCCTTGCTCGAGATACCTGCTACTATTAAGTTGTGTTTCTTCCCCAGATTACACCTTTACTACAAATGCAAGAATCAATAAACACGGTATCATTTTGTGTGCATTTAATTTTACATAAATAGTCACGTACCCTATGTAGCTTTGTGCACTTGCCTCTTTAACTCAGCATTATGTCTTAATGGTTTATCCAAGTTGATAAGTTCACTCATTTTAATAACTGTGTAGTATTCCTTTGATAGCATGTTGTAAAATGTACTTATTAGGTCTTTTATGGACAGACATACAGGCTGCTTCCAATCTTTTTGCTATTGCAAAAAAAAAAAAGCTGAAATGAACATTAGTAGGTATCTTTGTGAACACGTGTGAGAGCTTCACAACTACAAATCCCTAGAAGAAACTGTTCTGGGTTGCCCATATCTAGATCTTTATATTGACTGGATATTGCCAAATTACTTTCCCAAATGGTTGCAGTGATTTACAATCCTGCCAATCATGTGCGAGCACTCTTCTATATTCAAATTGTCACCAATACTTGATTTTGTTGGTGTTTTGGCCACTATGATCTGACTAACACAATACCCATCTAACACTGTCTGCCTGGCTACCTCTATGATAGATATTGGAAAACTAGGCATCGTGGCTCACACCTGTAATCCTACCAGTCTGGGAGACCAAGGCGGGAGGATCACTTGAGATCAGGAGTTTGAGACCAGCCTCAGCAAGAGCGAGACCCTGTCTCTAAAATAAATAAATAAATAAATAAAAATAAAATCATATATTGGAAAACTAAATATCCATGTTCTCCTCTCCCTTTCATCTGGGGTGGCCATGAAATATAGTTCTAGACAGTCTATCACTCATGTTTTATTAATTAAGGGAAAAAAATTAGAAGCAAAATTGGCCAAAAGGTCAATGCTAAGAATTAATTGTGAGGCTGAGCGTGGTGGCTCACGCCTGCAATCCTAGCACTCTGGGGGGCCAAGGCGGGTGGACTGCTCAAGGTCAGGAGTTCAAAACCAGCCTGAGCAAGAGCGAGACCCAGTCTCTACTAAAAATAGAAAGAAATTAATTGGCCAACTAAAAATATATAGAAAAAATTAGCCGGGCATGGTGGTGCACGCCTGTAGTCCCAGCCACTCGGGAGGCTGAGGCAGTAGGATTGCTTGAGCCCAGAAGATTGAGGTTGCTGTGAGCTAGGCTGACGCCAGGGCTCTCACTCTAGCCTGGGCAACAAAGCGAGACTCTGTCTCAAAAAGAAA
>VSMD01099163.1:0-19715 GCA_008750895.1 Mirza zaza
GAGGTGGGTGGATCGTTTGAGCTCAGGAGTTCGAGACCAGCCTGAGCAAGAGCAAGACCCCATCTCTACTATAAATAGAAAGAAATTAATTGGCCAACTAATATATATAGAAAAAATTAGCCGGGCATGGTGGCGCATGCCTGTAGTCCCAGCTACTTGGGAGGCTGAGACAGCAGGATTGCTTGAGCCCAGGAGTTTGAGGTTGCTGTGAGCTAGGCTGACGCCACGGCACTCACTCTAGCCTGGGCAATAAAGTGAGACTCTGTCTCAAAAAAAAATAAAAAATAAAATAAAAAAAAAAAAGAAACCACCAACCTCATCAGTGAGTAGCCATTAACACTGAGGCAAGACCCTCCACCAGCAAAAAGATTATAACTTGCTAAAGGCTCAGATGATAGTCAGAATTTTTTAGCAATAAAGATTTTAAAAATTTAGGTATATACATTTCTTTTTTAGACATAATGTTATTGTACACCTAGCAATAGCATTGCTCTTGTACTATAGTATAGTGTGAACATAAACTTTTATATGCACTGGCAAACAAAAAAACTTGTGTGACTCACTTTATTTGGATATTTGGTTTCTCGCGGTGGTCTAGAACCAAACCCACAATTTCTCTGAAGTATGCCTATATACTCTGAATTGAATCATAATAGATAAACCAAAATTGAGGGACATTTTACAAAATAAACCTGTACTCTTAAAAATGTCATGGTCATGAAAAACACAAAGTAAGACTGAAGAACTGGCCGGGCGCAGTAGCTCACTCCAATAATCCTAGCACTCTGGGAGACTGGGGCAGGCGGATCACTCAAGGTCAGGAGTTCGAAACCAGCCTGAGCAAGAGCGAGACCCTGTCTCTACTATAAAATAGAAAGAAATTAATTGGCCAACTAATATATATAGAAAAAAATGAGCCAGGCATGGTGGCGCATGCCTGTAGTCCCAGCTACTTGGGAGGCTGAGGCAGTAGGACTGCTTGAGCTCAGGAGATTGAGGTTGCTGTGAGCTAGGCTAATGCCAGGGCACTCACTGCAGCCTGGGGAACAAAGTGAGACTCTGTCTCAAAAAAAAAAAAAAAAAAAAAAAAAAAAAGACTGAAGAACTCTTCCAGATTAAAGGGCACTAAAACAACATAACAATTGCAGTGTGTGATCCTAGACTGGACTGTGGAACACAAGGAATTGCAGGAATAACTGAAGTTTGAATAGGCCTACAGATTAAAAAATAGTATTTAATCAATAGTAATTTCCTTATTTTTATAACTATACTTCAGTTATATGAGAGAATGTTCTTGTTATTAGGAAATAAAATTGAGGTAATTTATATTATTTATATTATCTCTCCAACATTTCAGAGAGAATGAATGAAAAGCATATACAGCAAGTAATAACATTTGGGAAATGTGGGTGAAGGTTATATGACAATTCTTTCTATTGTTTTTCACAAGTCTGAAATTATTTTAAAATAAAAAGTTAAAAATATAAGAAAAAAGATTTTATCTATCTGTAGTTTATAAATACAGTGTGAGATACGGATCTGAGTTTATCTCTTACCAAATATGTATCCAGTTGCCCCATCTTTTCCTCTGTGATTTAAGGTGCTATCTTTACCATATTCTACATTTCTATAATTACTGTCTATTTTTGGACATTCTATTCTGTTCCAGTAGTCAATATGTCTATCCATGTTCTTCTTTCTCTTTACTAGTAAGCCTTCATGGGACACTTTCAGCTTCCAAAATGCTGCCTTCTCCCCTAAAGAGGTTCTTTCTCAAGGCTGCCATCCCTAGTCATTAACGCTTTCCAAGTCCCTCCCTCCCTCCCTTCCTCCCTCCCTCCTCCCTTCCTTCCTTCCTTCCTCCTTCCTTTAGACACAGTCTCGCTTTGTTGCCCAAGCTAAAGTGAGCGCTTGTGGTGTCAGCCTAGCTCACAGCAACCTCAAACTCCTGGGCTCAAGCAATCCTCCTGCCTCAGCCTCCCAAGTAGCTGGGACTATAGGCACACGCCACCATGCCCGGCTAATTTTTTCTCTATATATTAGTTGGCCAACTAATTTCTTTCTCTTTATAGTAGAGACGGGGTCTTGGGTTCTCGCTCTTGTTCAAGCTGGTATGGAACTCCTGACCTCAAGCGATCCTCCCGCCTCGGCCTCCCAGAGTGCTAGGATTATAGGCGTGAGCCACCGCGCTGGGCCTCCAAGTCCCTTTTCTTTTGACTTCCCAGTTACCATGCTCTGATCCACCAGATTTCAAATCTGTTTTCAGTGTTTCCAACTCAGGATGGGGTTCTTGAGGATGAGTAGAGACCATGATATAGTCTGTTCTCTTCTGCACAGGCCCTTCCTCTTAGCTCTAGTGTAATTACTAGAGCTCATGTGGCTATTCTCTGATGTCTACCTCTCCACTCACATATGAAATGAGGTTTTAAAAATTCTCTATGCCCTGGCCGGGCGCAGTGGCTCACGCCTGTAATCCTAGCACTCTGGGAGGCTGAGGCGGGCAGATCGCTTGAGGTCAGGAGTTCGAAACCAGCCTGAGCAAGAGCAAGACCCCATCTCTACTATAAAGAGAAAGAAATTAATTGGCCAACTAATATATACAGAAAAAATTAGCCGGGCATGGTGGCGCGTTCCCAGCTACTTGGGAGGCTGAGGCAGTAGGATTGCTTGAGCCCAGGAGTTTGAGGTTGCTGTGAGCTAGGCTGACACCACAGCACTCACTTTAGCTTGGGCAACAAAGCGAGACTCTGTCTCAAAAAAAAAAAAAAAATTCTCTATG
Source organism: Mirza zaza (assembly GCA_008750895.1). Lineage (NCBI taxonomy): Eukaryota > Metazoa > Chordata > Mammalia > Primates > Cheirogaleidae > Mirza > Mirza zaza. The sequence goes on from VSMD01099163.1 coordinate 2,780, forward strand.
CCCTAATTATGCTATAGGCCTAGGCTATGGTTGATTTTACTTGTGCTTATTAATCTGTATGGTTTTTAGAAGGAGGTGTGAAAAGGTCTGAATTCAAGAACTCAATTTCTTAAGTTATAAATTGGGGGAAAATATGCACTCTGTTATTGTGTAGATTAAAATAAACAACACAGACCACTTAATAAATTACTTAGTGTATAATAAGTCCATTAACTGAATAAATATTATGGGTAATTATTACCATTTCCTGGGTTCTTTCAATACTGCTCAGATGAATTTAAAATATTGTCTGCCAACTCTCATTTTTCTAAAGCTTCCACATATAGCTTTAGATAACATTATCTTTTGGTTAATCTGTGTTTTAAAATTTTGTTGTTATAACCAGGAATACCTAACCCCTAGGTTTAGGCTAAGGCTTTTGCCTCTAAACAGAGTGCTTGGAAGTCAAGGAGGGTTATTTGTGAATTATGCAGATCCAGGGAGAAACAAATTGCAGAGATCAGTTGGTATGCAAAGGAAGTGATTCCCAAATCCAAATGCATGAACCAGGCCACAGTAAAACAAGAAACACGTAAGTAAAAAAAAAAAAGGTAGAGAATTTTTCATAAACTACACTAATTAAATTTAAAAGCACTAAAGTTGTCATTGAGATTATGTCTCTTCTATTAGGATATTCTTTTATAAAATGAGTGATAATGAAGGGTGGTTTTAATAAAGATGCCATTATTATGTAAGAAAATTAACAAATTTATGTTCTCAATTAAATTATTTTTATTGGTCCATGACTGAAGAAATAAGGGTAGATCTGAAATAGCTGTAAATAGAAACAGCCAGTAGTAAATCAGCCCTCTCTAGGAGAAAACTTGTAGATGTATCTATCTCCACCTTTTGGTGATCTTTTTCCTTCAAATTACCCTTGATAGATACTACCATGTTTCCCCGAAAATAAGACCTACCCATAAAATAAGCCCTAGCAGGATTTCTAAGCATTTGTGCAATATAAGCCCTACCCCAAAAATAAGACCTAATGATGGGCATGGCTACGCAGCAGCGTATCTGCACAACCCACGCATTTAGTCGTGGAGCGGTAAAGAAGATGAGCAGCCCTTCTCATCTGCCCCATCGTGACACCTACTATCCCAGAGGTGACGGGAAAGGTGCGGGCAGCCCCACCAACAAGATCGGCTCCCCCTGTCAGGTCCCGGCCATCCTGTGCGTGCTGCAAGCTGAGGTTTTGAGGGGAAAATAACACATCCCCTGAAAATAACCCCTAGGGTGTCTTCTTGAGGAAAAATGAATAAGACCCTGTCTTATTTTCAGGGAAACATGGTAATACCCCAAATTTAACCTATATAAAAATAGGGGAGAAGTTTTGTCTTATTTGCATCACATTGCTCCAAACACAAGACTTGACTAGTTATAGTTAAAACAAATATGACAAAAGGTCTTCAAACAGAGCTCATAAATTATCAAATATTTTAACAGACAAAATGTATAGTGGAAAGAGAGAAACATGTAGAGTTATACAGATGTGGATTTTAATTTTGGCTCTATGTACTAATTGTATGACCCTGAAAGAGATCTTTAACCTGAGTCTTCTTTTTTATCTATAAAATAATGCTAATAATCTTCCTCTAATAAAGTTCGAATTAAAAAGACATAATACGAGTGAAGTGCCTTATAAGACACACACATGGCAAGCATACACTAAATAACACCTATTATAATTAACATTTCCTCCTGAATTCAAGACAGTTTCCTCACCTGCCTAATGAACCAATTATCTGAAAGCAACAGAGGCAACTGTGAGATTTCCAGTAATACTTCCCTGCCAGAATCTCTCGGGTCCTACCTAAGAAGGTTCAGAAGTCAAGAGAATATTGTTTAATGGGAAGGAAAAAAAGAAAAAAAGAGAGGCAATAACTGTTTAGCAAGGGAAGACAAGTGACTTTACCTACTTATTTGTTGCTGGTAGTTGAGTTCTTTCATATGAGGAACAAAAGACAAGTAGAAAGCTATTTATTATCCCTTGAATCTATCAGTCACCACTGCTTTCACCAGAGGTACAGTCCCTTCAGTCTGACCTCTCTCCACCCCAACCCCCAACACCACTACTGGAGCTTTGTTACCAAAGGTCAACAATTATTTCACTCAAAAAGAATTTAAATAGATGTTGCATGAAAACAGGATTCCATGGCAAAAAAATTTCAGAAAAATACCAGGCTAAACAAAGTTACATATTTAGTTAAAATAGGGGTGCTTAAAACTTGTGATATGCAAATGAGCACTATGAATATTACAGATGGAGAGTACTACATGAAGCCCAAATTCATGTGACTATGGGCATTTATACATTTTTGTAGTCCCCATGTCGCATACAGTACCTGAAACATCATAAGCATCCAATGTTTTTTAAATGACTAAATTAATATGCAGATGTTTTTAAGGCCCTGAGAGTATCTGCATTTGAAATTAATTGTGAGTTATCTACTATGTGAAAACATCCCAATTTTTTCTCCTCTACTAGCATGGTAACAGGCAGCTATATAATTAATTCACTTAATTCAACAAATACCGATTGAAAACATATTATGCCAGGCTCTGTTTTAGGTTCTGGAAATACAGTCATGAACATACTACTGAGGAGAGACACAAATAACTACATTTCATGTGGTAATAACTGCTACGAGGGGGGGGGGAAGCAAAGTAAGGAGATAATGAAAGAGGAAGTACATGTTTTATAGAGGGTGGACAGGAATGCCTCTCTGATAGGCGACTATTTGAACAGCAATCTAGACAAAGTGAGAAAGCTAGTAGCCATGTGAAATCTGGGAGGAAAGCATTCCAGGCAGAAAGAACAGGAAGTAAAGGGGGGGTGGAGAACACCATACCTGGCCTGATACATGAAAAGCAAGGTAGCCTGCTGGCTGAAACAGAACTAGCAAAGGAAGAAAGGAGTTGAGATAAGAAGCAGTGATGGACTGGAGCATGTAGGGCCTTATAATTTATACCAGGGGTCCTCAAACTTTTTGAACAGGGGGTCAGATCACTGTCCCTCAGATCACTGAAGGGCCATTGGAGAGTGCGGCCCACATTCCACACATGGGCATTATGGGGCCGGGATAAGTCAGCTGCTAAGCAGGACAGGCAGCAGTGGCAGGTGGGATAAATGTCCTTGGCGGGACTCAGTTTGAGGACACCTGATTTATACAAACAACTTTGGATTTTACCTCTGGAGGGTTCTAAGCAAAGGAGTAAATAGTCTTGACTTGGGTTTTAACAGATTCATTAGCTGTCTGGGGATTGGGGCAAAAATATGCTGTAAGGGGAAAGAATGAAAGTTTCCTTATTAAGAGGCTATTGCATGAAGAAAAAATCAGTGTATCTCACACCCAGTGATATACACTATCAATAGTTTGGTGTGTTTGGTACTATTTCCTTCAGGAATTGATGATAAACATTCCATGCAATCAGTTTAAAAAGTTTCCCTGAAGACTTCACATTTAATAAGTTTGTGTTTGCTTTTTTATATGTGGTTCAATTAATATGCTGTATTTAAAATTTTTAAATTTATATTTATATTTTTTATTTCAAAATATTAAGGGGGTACGAATGTTTTTGTTACATGGATACACTGTATAATGCTGAAGTCAGGGCTTTCACAGTGTGCATGTCACCTGAACAGTGTTCATTGTACCCAACAGGTAAGTTTTTATCCCTCACTCCCCTTCTTAGTTTCCAATGTCCTTTATGTGTCTTTGTGCTTGCATGTAGTATGTTAATAAAAATTAACTCTTCCTCAGATTCCAATAGATGGTTCAAAGGTCACATTAGTTAGTATAATGAAGCATTGGAAAGAACAAAAAACTAAAAATGCTTTAGAACAGATTTTTTTTTTTTTTTTTTTTTTTTGAGACAGAGTCTCACTTTATTGCCCAGGCTAGAATGAGTGCCATGGCGTCAGCCTAGCTCACAGCAACCTCAAACTCCTGGGCTCAAGCAATCCTGCTGCCTCAGCCTCCCAAGTAGCTGGGACTACAGGCATGTGCCACCATGCCCGGCTAATTTTTTATATATATATTAGTTGGCCAATTAATTTCTTTCTATTATAGTAGAGATGGGGTCTCGCTCTTGCTCAGGCTGGTCTCCAACTCCTGAACTCAAACGATCCGCCCACCTCGGCCTCCCAGAGAGCTAGGATTACAGGCTTGAGCCACCGCGCCCGGCATACAGATTTTTTTAAAAATCTTTATTTCCAAAACCTATGGATCTCTATTTAAAGAAATCTAGTCTCCATAAAATTACAGTCACCTTTATGTTTGACCTATCATTTCAGTTATTTAAGTGTAGGTGCCCATCTGCTCAAGCATAGTGCTGTATATATCAGCAATGCCTAACTGTGTGGCTTATATGCTTACAGAAACAGCGTCAGGTATTAATCGTCTTAAAGCCCCATATGATGATGATGTGGTAAGCTTCCTCTCTTAGACAACACACCGTCTCACACCTCTTTCTACACAGACTAGATTTCTTAAAGATAGAGATAAAAAAAAGAAGAGTGGAAAGGAAATTATGTCAGAGAAGTAATGACGGGAAGAGCACACAGTGCCTTAAAAGCCATGGCAAGACTTGCATATCCTGCTGAACAAGACAGGAAGCCAGCCAAAGTTTTGAAAACAGTGACGAGATCTCGTGTTAATTTGAAAAGGATCATTCTGGCTACTTCCTGGAGAACAGACAGGGTAAAGGCAGGGTGGAGTGGAGAACAAGACAAGTTCTAAGGCTACTACAGTGACACAGGTGATAATGTGGCAACAAAGCACCCCACAACTCACTGATTTTAAACAACAAACCATTTATTATTTCCTACAATTGTGTGGATCAGCACTTTCTGCAAGATAGCAGTCAAGTCCCAAAGAAGGTTAAGTTTACATGGTAGAAAATATAAAAGATCTTTTTGTTGATTCAGGTTTAGGGATTTTTTTTGATACATATCTATAGAGTTCTCTCAGACCAGTTTGCTATCTGATAACAACAGAAATAATACCAAGACAGATTAACTCATTTGTAGTCATGAGGAAAAAACTTTTTATTTAAAAAAGGGGAAAAAAGAGAAGGCAAAGGCAACTACAGAATTGAAATTAAGAGGTCTGCAGAGCACTACAGCTTTCAGTTGCCTTGTTTGTTTTTGTTGAGACAGAGTCTCACTCTGCTGCCCTGGGTAGAGTGCAATGGCATCACTATAGCTCACTGTAACCTCCAACTCCTGGGCTCAAATGATCCTTCTGCCTCAGCCTCCACGATAGCTGGGACTACAGGCCCAATGTCCGCTGGGGTTTTTTCCTGTCTTTTTGGTAAAGACGGGGTCTCACTCTTGCTCAGGCTAGTCTCATACTCTTGAGCTCAAGCTCTGGGAGGCTGAGGCGGGAGGACTGCTTGAGGTCAGGAGTTCAAGACCAGCCTGAGCAAGAGCTAGACCTCATCTCTACCAAAAATAGGAAAATTAGCTAGGTGTGGTGTTGCACGCCTGTAATCCCAGCTACTCAGGAGGCTGAGCCAGGAGAATCGCTTGAGACCAGGAGCTTGAGGTTGCAGTGAGCTAGGTAGGCTGAGGCCACAGCACCCCAGCCAGGTAACAGAGCGAGACTTCATCTCAAAAAACAAAAAACCTAACCATATCAATAATCACATTAAAGGTAAATGTTCACAACATCCCAATTAAAAGGCAGATTTTCAGATTAAATTTTTTTAAAAAGCAAGACCCAAATACATGCTACTTACAAGAAACACACTTTAAATATTAGGTTATTAAGTAAGAAATATCTGATTTCCTTAAGTACTGAGTTTGATAGTTGATATCTCTGACATTTCATTTTGACACTTCTTGTGAAACCACGGATAAGTAAAAAAATTGTGTTATTTTTGAATATGAGTTCCATCATGGAACCAATGGAGCACAGCTCCAAATAACGACAAAGTGGGAAGGATGTGGCTAACGAACACACAGTACATCTATGGTTGAGAAATTCCATTCTGGTAATTTTAATCTTAGAAATGAACCATGTGGGCGACCTGAGACCAACGTTTATAATGATGAGCTGAAAGCTGTAGTGGAAGCAAATCCATCTCAATCCGTGCGTGAATTAGCAGCAAGGTTTGACGCTACTATTCCAACAATATTGGACCATTTGAAACAAACTGGCAAGGTAAAGAAGCTGGATAGATGTGTTCCGAATGAATTAAATGAGCATCAGAAGAGCAAGTGTCTCCAAGATTGCCTTTCTTTGATGTCACGACATAAAGGCAAACCATTTCTTCACCATATTCTTATGTGTGTTGAAAAATGAATTCTTTTCGACAACTGCAAGCACAATGGTTGGATAAATATGAAGTGCTGAAACACAGGTCAAAACCGAATATTCATCAGAAAAAGCTAATGGTGTCTGTTTGGTGGTCCAGCGCTGGTATTATCCACTACAGCTCCATGAAAACTGGTCAATGGATTACCGTGGATATCTATTGCAACCAGTTGGATGAATAATGAGGATGCTTGCAATTAAGCAGCCGAGAATGGTCAATAGAGACAGGCCAATCCTCTTGCAAGACAATACTTGAACACATGTTGCACAAACAACACTGCTCAAACTACAGAACCTGGCCTTAGAAACTCTCTGTTATCCACCACATGCACCAACTGACTATCATTTCTTCCAGGATTTGGACCACTTCTTGCAAGGAAAAATATTTAATTCTCAACAAACTGTGGAAAATGCCTTTTTTATTTCATTGCCACTCACTCTTCAGGCTTCTTTGCTGCTGATATAAACAAGCAACCATTAAGATGGCAAAACTGTGTTGATAGCTGAGGAGCATACTTAGATTAATTGTACTGCTTCTTGTTTGAGATAAATTGCGCCTTTGATTCAAAATCAGACATTTCATATTTAATGACCTAATATAAAGATGTAAACAGGTTAAAAGTAAAAAGACAGAGAAAGACATACCATGCTATAATCAAAGGATAGATTAGTGAGAATGTTAATATCTCCCAAAGTAGATTTCAGAGCAAACCACCGCCAAGGATAATAACGTCATTTCATAATGATAAAGGGACTGATTCATCAAGAGGACATAATAATCCTAAACATTTTATGCACCTAATTACAGAGATACAAAATATATGAGACAAAAACTGATAGAACTAAGAACTACAAGGAGAAATCAACAAATCTACAATTATAGTCATACCTTTCTCCGTAATTGAGAGAATAGAAAAGCAAAAATATAGAAGACCTGAACACTACCAACTTGCCTTAATTGACGTTTATGGAACATTATGAAATAAAAGAAATGCCCCACTCAGCAATGAATGGCGAAATTCACTGCTGAATGCAAAATACGTTTCTCTCAAGTACACATGGAAGACTGCCAAAATAGACCACATTCTGGCCCATAAAACAAGCCTGAATACATTTTAAAGGATTTAAGTCATATAATGTATGTCCTCTGACCACATGAAATTAAATTTAAAATTAGCAACAGAAATATATCTGGAAATTTCCCAAATAAATGGAAACTAGCATACTCCTAAAATAACCACTAGGGTCAAAGATTAAATCAAATGTGAAATTAAGGAGCCACTCTGATTGTATTCTGGTTCTGTTGCCTGCCAAATAAAAAATAAAATTCATTTACTTATTTATTTTTTACATTCCGGAGAGAGTGGAATGGATCACTCTCCACTAGCAGAGAAAGATCAAAAAATGAAATTTAATTTAAAAAAGAAAAGAGAAAAAAGAACTAAATTTTAAAAAGTGAAATTAGGCCGGGCGCGGTGGCTCAAGCCTGTAATCCTAGCACTCTGGGAGGCCGAGGCGGGTGGATTGCTCGAGATCGGGAGTTCAAAAACCAGCCTGAGCAAGAGCGAGACCCCGTCTCTACTATAAATAGAAAGAAATTAATTGGCCAACTAATATACATAGAAAAAATCAGCCGAGCATGGTGGCGCATGCCTGTAGTCGGGAGCCTGAGGCAGAAGGATCGCTTGAGCCCAGGAGTCTGAGGTTGCTGTGAGCTAACCTGACACCACGGCACTCACTCTAGCCTGGGCAACAAAGTGAGACTCTGTCTCAAAAAAAAAAAAAAAGTGAAATTAGAAGAGGCCGGGCATGGTGGCTCACGCCTGTAATCCTAGCACTCTAGGAGGCCGAGGCGGACGGATTGCTTGAGGTCAGGAGTTTGAAACCAGCCTGAGCAAGAGCGAGACCTTGTCTCTACTAAAAATAGAAAGAAATTAATTGGCCAACTAATATATATATAAATATATAAAATTAGCCAGCCATGATGGCACATGCCTGTAGTCCCAGCTACTCGGGAGGCTGAGGCAGCAGGATTGCTTGAGCCCAGGAGTTTGAGGTTGCTGTGAGCTAGGCTGACGCCATGGCACTCACTCTATCTAGCCTGGGCACCAAAGTGAGACTCTGTCTCAAAAAAAAAAAGTGAAATTAGAAAATAATTTGAATTGAATAAAAATGGAAACACAACAGATCAAAATTGATGAGATATGACTAATGCAGTATTTAGGGGTAAATTTATAGGACTAAATATCTAAGAAATGGCTCAAATTAATGACCTCTGTTTCCACATTAAGAAACTTTATAAAGAGTATATTAAACCAAAAGTAAAAAAAGAAAGCAAATAAAGATCACACAAGAAACCAATTAAAAAGATAAAAACAATGGAGAAGGATCAATGAAATAAAAAGCTGGTTCTTTTGAGATCAAAAGCAGTGTGCTCAATGATGGAGTTGAAGCTATCTTGTCTTACTCTAAATTTGAGAAAGTTATGAAGCAGAAACAAGGAAGTATTAGATATAGAGTGAGAGTTTAGAGTCTGCTCTACATATTAATAAATATTTCTATCTGAAAAAAGATAAACGGTATATCCTTTGACAAATCACAGTTTTTCTGAGCAATAGTTTCCTCTGAAGTACACTAAAAGTACTGAATTAGACCTCTAAAATCTCTTTAAATTCTAAGATTCTCAACAAGCCAAAGATGACGTACACATCTACTGCTAACATCTCAAAATGACCTGTACGAGGTGTTCTGATAAAACCCTGGGAACCTGAATTAGCACTTTCCTCAAAAATAACCATCTTGACCAAAGAGAAAAAGTTGTTCAATCTACCCATAACTAAATTAGTATTTTTTAAATATCAGCCTTGGGGAGAAATCAAAGGGGAATTTCAGTCTAATTTAAAATCAACACAACCAATATTACTAATGACTTAATCTTCACTTCTCTAACAACCCTGTGAAATGGTCATCACTTCTTAGATGTATCACTTCTTAATTTTTTTCCTCATATGATTCCCAGTGAGGCTGATTTTATGTATGCATATATGTGTGTGTATAATTATTAAAAAATTAATAAGTTATAGAGGTTGGGATGGAATGAGGGCCTCTTGGTCATATAACAATTTGTTCAAGTGACTTAGAGTCTACTGTGAGCCAGGCATTCACATTGTCTGAGATATTTTAGGAACCTTTTGCTGCTGCTGTCTTTTAGGAGAAAATTACCTTATATAAACACATCATACATAGGACTGAAATCTGCCCTATGTGACCAGATCTTGGTAATCAAGTAGACTGTGCAGTAATTAATTTTAGCAGCATGCACTGTAGAGCCAAATCCCTTGAGTTCCAATTCTGATTATACTATTTACTAGCTCTATAACCCTGGCAAATTACTTAACCTTATGGGGATTATTATGAAGATTAAATGAATTCATACATACTTGTAAAGATATACTTATGATCCTCCTCTCCTTCTAGTTTGCTAAAAATACCAGAAGCTAAGAATATTCTATAAAAAGTATTAAAACAGTATTTTAATAAAACTCACATTTCTCACAATTTAAAGTTCTCCTATAAAGTAATATATATTTATATATTTCAGTGGAAGAGTTAGTACTTATGAAAACAAATATATATGTAATTTAAGGAATAGTTTTAATGAGTAAATGTACTTTTACCATCAACTATTATATAGTCCACTGACACTGCAGACCTCCAAATTCTCTCTAGTTAAAATCAGACAATTTAGAAGTAAATATAGCCTCTATGTAAGACCTTTCACCATTGAATATTTTAAAATTCTGCCAAGCATTGGGTCATAGTTGTTGCAAAATGTTTTTTGTTTTTTTTTTTGAGACAGAGTCTCACTTTGTTGCCCAGGCTAGAGTGAGTGCCATGGCGTCAGCCTAGCTCACAGCAACCTCAATCTCCTGGGCTCAAGCAATCCTGCTGCCTCAGCCTCCCAAGTAGCTGGGACTATAGGCATGCGCTACCATGGCTGGCTAATTTTTTCTATATATATTAGCTGGCCAATTAATTTCTTTCTATTTATAGTAGAGGCAGGTTTCACTCTTGCTCAGGCTGGTTTCGAACTCATGACCTCGAGCAATCCGCCCAACTGGGCCTCCCAGAGTGTTAGGATTACAGGCGTGAGCCACCGTGCCCAGCCCAAAATGTTTTAACTTAATAAAACCTAGGGTATAATCTCTACAGCATGGGCCTAAAGCCTAATTACTCTCCAAAAATGCCAACCAGTTTAACCCCACCACCCCATTATTGACCAAACAATTAGAGTTCCATTGATATTCATAGCTCACTAAAATTTATATGGAAGAGAGGGAAAGACATAGGTCACATTCTAATAGTCATCAAAAATCGTTCGACCTAACCAAAGGATCTATTCACTTAGAGTCTCACTTCCTACACCTGTAGAGATACCTATGCTCAGGGGTACTGGGAGAATTAAAGGACGGAGTGAATGAAATGTCCCCTCTGTCCCAGCTAGCATACAGCACTTCTTAATTCATGTTCATTTCTCTTTCTTTATTTGAAGGCATGGAAGAAATGAACAATTTAAGACTTTTTACAGCATCGATCTAACCTTTTGATATTTTTGACAGAAACCATCTATAGGTTAAGCTGTGCAGTCTCAACATACATGCTCATTTTTACTGTTCCTTCAGAGGCTTTACTTCAAAACTACTATGAGAATTAGAACACAGTAGTAATAATAATATTCTGACAAAATTAAATAACAATGATATCTTGATGACCACCTTTTAAAAAATGACACTCTTGAGCCTGGCGCGGTGGCTCACGCCTGTAATCCTAGCTCTCTGGGAGGCTGAGGTGGGCGGATCATTTGAGCTCAGGAGTTCGAGACCAGCCTGAGCAAGAGCGAGACCCCATCTCTACTATAAATAGAAAGAAATTAATTGGCCAACTAATATATATAGAAAAAATTAGCCGGGCATGGTGGCACATGCCTGTAGTCCCAGCTACTTGGGAGGCTGAGGCAGCAGGATTGCTTGAGCCCAGGAGTTTGAGGTTGCTGTGAGCTAGGCTGACGCCATGGCACTCACTCTAGCCTGGGTAATAAAGTGAGACTCTGTCTCAAAAAAAAAAAAAAAAAAAAAAAAAAACGCCACTCTTGGACTAAATATTCACTTCAGAGTAAATAAGGACAAAGGAGATATCATGGTAAGTTGATAAGAATCCTACTACACTAACACTTCCTGCAAGTAGCCTCAAGTAATATCTAAATCTAGTCTATTTTAACTGACTCAAACATCATTTTTAGCAAACATTTGGTATCCAAAAGGATGAGACTAAACAATTACATATGCAAAAGATTAACTCTAATATTATTTGGAAAAGTATTCCACAACTAATTTATTCTGGGCCTACCTGCAGGGATAGTTTTCCTCAAAATTAAACATTCTGTGGGTGCAAAATAATTTTCATAAGGGTAGATATTTTAATTAATAAACCTACCCTTAAATTTTCTGAGCCAAAGCATTCTCTTCCCCATGTACAGAACTCAGGTTTTAACCAAATACTTGGTTGAGAGCTATATAAACCCAGAGACACAACTAAAGTCTTGATTCTGCTACTTCCAGGAGTGGGTGGTACTGCTTCTTTTCATTCATACAATTATTAATAGTATCCAGCTCATGTGAATCTTTTTTCAAAGAATATTAATAGAAGTCATTCAGATAACTGTGGACTCAGTCTGAGGACTAAGACTAGATCATTCTGGGATACCAAGGAATTGCTTTTGCAATCTCCACCTCCCATTTGGTCCTATATTTTCACAAAAGTTGATATAAGCAGCAGATGTATACAGAACAACCGCGGAAGGCATAAATGTAAAACAGCCACATACTCAAGGACTGTGAACAATTTAATTGAGACAAAGCAATCTTGGAGCAATTAACTGTTCACTATCACAAACACAACAGGCGCGCCCAGACCATGTTGTGATCAGTGACAACTCATTTCCTTCCCTCTTAAAGGCGAGCTATTCAAACTAGGTTAACTCCTTGAAGAGCACTGCAGTGCTATTCCTTTTTTCCAGGGAATCAGGTGAGAATCGGGTCTGAGAACTAATCAGGTAAACGGAAGTCACGAAAATAAAACCAGACCCCCAAATGTGAAGGCATAAGAAATACATAAACCTCCATGATAATCAGCCAAGAAGAAGAAAGCCAGGCTTTGTACCATCCCACCCTTTCTCTCTGTCTCAGAACAACATTCTGCGTAAGCGCTGGGTTCGGACTTGAAATGAATGAAGTCCGAAGTAAGCACCGCCAACAACCCGCCGTGAGCGGGCGCCACCGGAGCCCCGCGGCCGCCCCGCCTCCAGCCGGGGGCCGCCAGAAGACACGCCTCCCTTCCCCCACCCGCAGCCGCCCCGCAGGTAACAGGCGCCGCTTCTCGCGCTGTTTGGACAGAACCTAGAAGGAACACATGTCTTTTATTTAAAAAAAAAAAAAAAACGAACGCAAACAAAAAAGGCCTAACACACAGACACACCACAGGCTTCTACGAAGCTCGACTCCTCCGGTTCGAAGAAAACGCTTTTCTGAACATTCCCTCAGCGAAGGATGAGGAGCCGCCCGGTCGCCGCAGAAACCAGGAAGCTCCCGGGGTCCCGGCGGGCCCAAACCCGCGCGGCGGGAAGCCCGAGGCCGCCCGCAGGCCGCGCCGCGGCTCGGACAAAGCCGCCGGTGCCGCGGGCCCGGCCCCTCCGACCGCGGCCGCCCCCGGCGCCTGCCTCCCGCCCGCGCCGCGGCCCTCGCCCGGTACTCACACACGCACAGCTCCACCACGTACGCGTAGTAGGACCACACGGCCACGAAGGCGATGAAGACCACCGGCACCCAGCCCACGATGCGCTGGCAGCAGCGCCACAGCGTCCAGGGCGCCATGTTCTGCCGCCGGCGGCCGAGCCCAGTGGCGCCCGACGGCTTTGGGCAGCGCCAGACTACCCGCTGCAGCGACGGCGACTCGGGCGGCTCCTCGTCCAGCTCCTCCGCCTCGTAGGCCGGGCTCGTGGGAGCGAAAGCCGGAGGCGCCGCCGTGACTCCTCCCTCCGCGGCGCCCGGCCAGGTCCCGCCCCCACCCCGCATCCCGCCGTCCCCCTCCCCACCCGGTCGCCCCCGCCGCGGGCCGCCGCCGCTCGCCGCACCGTCGGGGGCGGGGCTTCCGCGGCCGGGGGCGGGGCCGCGGTTCGGGACCGCCCACGGGGCGTGGTGGGACTGGGCGCAGGCTAGCTGGTGAGCCGGGGAGGATGGGGAAGGAGGAGAGGCGCCTCGCTGGGGCTTCAGGGCCTCCACCGAGGCGGAAAACTCCCCCTTGATGGGGGAGAGGGACCGGGGGTGGACCGAGACTCACGGGTGGGAGGGAGACTACCGGAAATGATTCCTCAGCTGATGTGTGGGCCTTGGGACTCTCCGTGTACAGAGCTCGCTCCACTGGGGTCTCTGGGACCCAGACTAGTTGGGGCACCTTTTCAAATGTGACAAGGCCATTCCCCACCCTGGGGTGCAGGCGAGGAATGTACATTGTTAAAAGACTTATGCGAGTGTTGATGTGCCTCTCTGGCTAAGAACCCTTGTGCTTTGAAATAGTTTGGTCCGTGTGGTGCCCCTCCTATTTTTGAAGATGGAACCAGTAGAGGCTTGTGATTTAGGATGGAGCCATGTAGAGTCCGTCACTTTGATTTGGAACCCCCCCCTTTTTTTTTTTTTGAGACAGAGTCTCACTTTGTTGCCCAGGCTAGAGTGAGAGCCGTGGTGTCAGCCTAGCTCACAGCAACCTCAAACTCCTGGGCTCAAGCAATCCTGCTGCCTCAGCCTCTCGAGTAGCTGGGACTATAGGCATATGCCACTATGCCCGGCTAATTTTTTCTATATATATTAGTTGGCCAATTAATTTCTTTCTATTTATAGTAGAGACGGGTTTTTACTCTTGCTCAGCTTGGTTTCAACCTCCTGAGCTCAAACGATCCTCCCCACTCGGCCTCCCAGAGTGCTAGGATTACAGGTGTGAGCCACCGAGCTTGGGAGCCTGGCCGGGAGCCCAATTTTAATATTGGAGTTTTAAGCAGGAGAGCATGTAAAGGACCCTCTTCCTGCACCCCAAATGACTACTGGAATTTCAAGAATTTCTTTACAACAGGAGATTGCTAAGCAATAGCTGCAATCTTGATAGAACCTAGAAGCATCACTGTGAAAACATCATAATAGAAGGTCAAAATCATTAGAAGTAATTCCAGACAGCATTCTTAATAATAGTTCATGTTACTAGGATGTCGGTTTTGGTTAGACTGAGATTTTAATTAGCTACTGCTCACTAAGGTCTCCATGAAGAAGACTTTCCCCTTTTATAGTGTGATACAAAGGTAGGAAAAGTAAGTAATTATTTAACACCTGCACACTACTGCTTGAAGTAATAAAGTATGTGTAAAATGGTTTTTTTGTTTTTTTTGAGACACAGTCTCACTTTATTGCCCAGGCTAGAGTGAGTGCCGTGGCATCAGCCTAGCTCACAGCAACCTCAAACTCCTGGGCTCAAGCAATCCTGCTGCCTCAGCCTCCCAAGTAGCTGGGACTACAGGCACACGCCACCATGCCCGGCTAATTTTTTCTATATATATATTAGTTGGCCAATTAATTTCTTTCTGTTTATAGTAGAGATGGGGTCTCGCTCTTGCTCAGGCCGGTCTGGAACTCCTGAGCTCAAATGATCCGCCCACCTCGGCCTCCCAGAGAGCTAGGATTACAGGTGTGAGCCACCGCGCCCAGCCGTGTAAAATGTTTTATTCTCCCCAACTTTGTGCCTTAAAAGTTGTGTTAGTTAGTGGCAAAACTGATGTTAGGCTCAGGCATTAAAGTGGATAAAATTCAGCTTATTTTCCAGAGAGACTGTTTAGAAGGGTTAGACCTCAAGATGGAATTTGGATTGACATACAAGAACATAAGGCTCGGCTGGGCACTGTGGCTCACTCCTGTAATCCTAGTTCTCTGGGAGGCTGGGGGGGCGGGGATCATTTGAGCTCAGGAGTTTGAAACCAACCTGAGCAAGAGCGAGACCCGTCTCTACTATAAATAGAACGAAATTAATTGGCCAACTAATATATAGAGAAAAAATTAGCTGGGCATGGTGGCACATGCCTGTAGTCCCAGCTACTCGGGAGGCTGAGACAGAAGGATTGCTTGAGCCCAGGAGTTTGGGGTTGCTGTGGCCTAGGCTGACGCCACGGCACTCACTCTAGCCTGGGCAACAAAGTGAGACTCTGTCTCAAAAAAAAAAAAAGAACATAAGGCTCGTTTTCCTCCTATCATGTCTACTTGTCAAAACCATGCTACTAAAGCTCACCACAAATGCCATGTTTTCCACAAGGTCCACATCAGCTGGAAATGATTTTTGTTATGCCATTTGGTTTACAATACTAGCTATAAAACTATAATATTAGTTTCCTAGGGCTGCTGTAACAATGTATCACAAATTGGGGTTTTTAAAATAACAGAAATTTGTTGTCTCACAGTTCTGGAGCCTGGAAGTCCTAAATTAAGGTGTAGGCAAGTCCAAACTCGCTCTGAAACTTACAGGGGAGAATTATTCCTTGCTTCTTCCTCATTTTTGGTGGTGGCCATCAGTCCTTGGCATTCCTTGGCCTGCAGTGGCATCATTCCAATCCATCATCATGTGGCATTCTTGTTTTCCTGTGTCTGTGTCTCTTTCTTGCTTTCCTTCTTTTTTTTTTTTTCTTTTTTTGAGATACAGTCTCACTCTGTCACCCAGGCTAAAGTACAGTGGTATCATCATAGCTCACTGCAACGTTAAACTCCTGGGCTCAACCGATTCTCCTGCCTCATTCTCTAACCAATTCTCCTGCCTCAGCCTCCCAAGTAGCTGGGACAACAGGCATGTCCCACCATGCCCAGCTAATTTGTTCTGTTTTTAGTAGAGATGTGGTCTCACTTTTGCTTAAGCTGGTCTTGAACTCCTGACCTCAAGGGATCCTCCCACCTCGGCCCCCCCCCCCCCCCCCCCCCCGCCAGAGTGCCAGGATTACAGGCATGAACCAACTGACCCACCCAGCCTGTTTTTTTTTTTTTCCTCATATTGGGTTAAGAGTCTAGCCTACTCCAATATGACCTCACCTTAACTAATTACATCTACAAAGATCCTATTTCCAAATAAGGTCACATTCTGAATTACTGGGAGTTAAGACTTCAGCATATCTTTTGGGGGGGGACACAATTTAACACATAATGACATGTATAAGTAGTTTTGATACTAATTGAATAAGTCTCCTTGCCTACTATCTTGTAAGGTTCTTTTTTTTTTTTTTTTTTTTGAGACAGAGTCTCACTTTATTGCCCAGGCTAGAGTGAGTGCCGTGGCGTCAGCCTAGCTCACAGCAACCTCAAACTCCTGGGCTCAAGCAATCCTGCTGCCTCAGCCTCCCAAGTAGCTGGGACTACAGGCATGTGCCACCATGCCCGGCTAATTTTTTCTATATATATTAGTTGGCCAATTAATTTCTTTCTATTTATAGTAGAGATGGG
>VSMD01099168.1:0-14668 GCA_008750895.1 Mirza zaza
TTTTTGAGACAGAGTCTCACTTTATTGCCCAGGCTAGAGTGAGTGCCGTGGCGTCAGCCTAGCTCACAGCAACCTCAAACTCCTGGGCTCAAGCAATCCTGCTGCCTCAGCCTCCCAAGCAACTGGGACTACAGGCATGCGCCACCATGCCCAGCTAATTTTTTTTTCTATATATATTAGTTGGCCAATTAATTTCTTTCTGTTTATAGTAGAGATGGGGTCTCGCTCTTGCTCAGGCTGGTCTCAAACTCCTGAGCTCAAACGATCCGCCCACCTTGGCCTCCCAGAGAGCTAGGATTACAGGTGTGAGAGCCACCGGCCAGGCCTTAATAGTATTCTTGATATTCCTAATGTGTAACACCAGGTTCTCTATAGATCATTATTCCTACAGGATTTGAAAACATGTAGCATACTAATTAAAGACTGGGACAGAGATAGAACTCAGTGAAAAAAAAAAAAAGTAAGTTATTTCAGAAAACCAAGACAGGAAGTCTTAGTAGTTTAGCAAAGAAAAGAAAGCTATTATTGCTCCTTTTATCTCCCACTTCCCCTTCTCTTGCCCATTTTCAAAACAGTACAAAAATCTGTTTGAATGTAGTTTGTTACAATAGTAGTACTTAAAATGTCCCTATTATAGTATTCTAAGAAAAGGTTAAATCTAAATTTAGGGAAAACGAAAAACATATGAAATAATTTTAAAATAACCTCTATTTCTGCTCCTTACAGAAACCACATTTAATGTTTTGGTGTATTGTTTTATACATATTCTGCAAAGTTGAGAGACTACTGTGTATGCAACTTTGTATACAATTTTTTCTTTTGTTTAGCATTTTATAAGCATTTATCAAGACCATTTTCCAATGTGTGGCCTAATATTAAATGCACAGGCAAATAGAGTCTACTATTAATACATAGATATTTATGGAGCATTTGTTGGTGGTAGGCTGAAATGTATTGATTCAGGTACCTCAGAACACTGGAAGCAAAACTAAATAATTGCAACCAACTGGGGTAAAAAAAAAAAGCCACACATACATAGTCATGTGTTGCTTAATGATGGGAATATGTTCTGAGACTAGGCTATATGTAACCTTTTGCTCCTAGGCCACAAACCTGTACAGCATGTTATTGTACTGAGTATTGTAGGCAGGTGTAACACAATGGTAAGTATTTGTATATCTTGGCCACTTTGGACTGGCTAATACCTATAATCCCAGCACCCTGGGATTGAGGCAGGAGGTTGAGGCAGGAGGATTGCTTGAGGCTAGGACTTTAAGCCTGGGTGACAGAGACTGTTTCTCAAAAAAAAAAAAAAAAAGGTATTTGTGTATCTAAACGTATCTAAACATAGAAAAGTTACAATAAAAATATGATATTACAATGTCATTGTTTGGAGATAGGCTTTAAAAAAAATTTTTTTAAAGAAATTTAAAAAAATGTAATCTTATGGGACCACCATTGTATATGTGGTGGTCATTGACCAGAAAGTTGTTATATGATACATGACTATGTTAGTGTGAGAAAGACCACGTATTTACATTGGCTTTTCAGCCATCTTTTCACAAATTGTCTTTAAATATGACGCTCTGAAAACTGCATGTTGAGTCCAGAATTCACCTGAAATACAGGAAGAGGTTGAGGAGAATTGAAACAAGCACTCTGAATTAGTACTGTTAAACTCAGTGATGTTAATTAAAAAGTGTGTGAATATCAGAGGTACGTTTCTGTGTAGATTTTTTTTCAATGTAGATTGAAATGTATGTATAGTTTTGATAGAGAAGTACCTTTTTTTTGAGACAGAGTCTCACTGTGTCACACTGGGTAGAGTGCAGTGGCATCATCATAACTCACTGCAACCTCAAACTCCTGGGCTCAAGCAATTTTCCTGCCTCAGCCTCCCAAGTAGCTGGGACTCTAGGTGCTTACCACTACGCCTGGCTAATTTTTTCTATTCTTGGTAGAGACGGGTAGATTCTCTCTCTTGCTCAGGTTGGTCTCAAACTCCTGACCTCAAGTGATCTTCCCACCTTGGCCTCCCAGAGTGCTAGGATTATAGGCGTGAGCCACTGTGCCTAACCAAGAACTATTCTTATTACCTGGTAAATAATATGACTAATTTGTCATCTAAAAAGCCAAACAAAACGTAGGACAGCCTTTTATTATTGAGGGCTATCAGTGAATCACTAATATTTGCAGTTATTTTACTTGTCTCTAAAGCCATGAGATGCTGAGAAAGTAAATTTTCCTGATCTTCAGTTTCCTTATTTGTAAAATGAGAATAAGGATAGTGCCTACTTTACCTGCCCAGCGTGGGAATTAAAATGAGAAACATATTTAAAGTGCTTAGCACAATTCCCAGGACCTAGGAAATTTTAAATTAATATTGGCCATAACAGTAATACCACTAAATATTATTGTTATTCAAGGTAGCATCATATATTTCTCCAACTGACAACTTATTCTTTAAATGTCTCCTACTCTCTTTCCCAGCAGAATGCCCTTTTAAAGCTCTGATGACAGTTTGTGGCCACCCCACTTATGTAAGAACTTAATACATTTTATTATAGTTACTTGTGCATGCCATCTCCATTACCAGAAAGGGAGTTTTTGAGGTCAGGGCCATGCCTTTATAACCCCAATTCCTGGCACATACTGACCTTAATAAATGTTGAATGAGTGCCTTTATGAATGTTGTGGGTGTACTTTTGCAAGCATTCTTCTCTGATTGTCTATGGTCTTGATTATATGCAGCCTATTCATTAATGCAGAATATCAGGAATTAAACACTTATTTTTTCATATGGTTTGCTTATCTATTGTTGCATAATAAAGTATGCCAAAGCTTAATGTCTTAAAAAGCAACTATTTTATTTGCTTACAATTACGGAGGTTGACCAGGACTCAGGCAGTTCTCCTGGTTTTGCTTGGCAACACTCTTGTGGTTGCAGTCAGATGGCAGCTGAGGCTGGAATGTCCAAGGCAGAATGTTTGCTTACATCTTTGGAGCCTTAGTATTAGAAGCACTCAGTTGGAATGCTGGCATACCTGGGCCTCGATGCTAGTCTCACTCCCTTTCTCCTTCTTTCCCTCTCTTCCTCCCTCCCTTCTCTCTTTTCCCCTTCTTCCCTCCTTTCTGTCTTCTTTCCTCTTCCCTTCTGCTTGTCCTCTTTAGCAATATAGCCATACTTCTTTTGTGGCTTAGGGCCTCCAAAAGCAGAAGTCGACAGGTCTTCTGAAGGCTGAGTCCTGGAACTGGCACAGCATCAGTTTCACTCTGTTGCTGTGCACATGTGACTACGTTGCTGGTCACAGGCCCAGCCCAGATTCTAGGGGAGAGGACTGCCCAAGACCATGAGTACCAGGAGGTGTAAATTCCTGGTTCAGGCCGGGCGCTTGAGGTCAGGGGTTCGAAACCAGCCAGAGCAAGAGCGAGACCCCGTCTCTACTA
Organism: Mirza zaza; assembly: GCA_008750895.1. Lineage (NCBI taxonomy): Eukaryota > Metazoa > Chordata > Mammalia > Primates > Cheirogaleidae > Mirza > Mirza zaza. The sequence goes on from VSMD01099168.1 coordinate 3,448, forward strand.
TAAATAGAAAGAAATTAATTGGCCAACTAAAATATATATATAGACAAAATCAGCCAGGCATGGTGGCACGTGCCTGTAGTCCCAGCTGCTCGGGAGGCTGAGGCAGCAGGATTGCTTGAGCCCAGGAGTTTGAGGTTGCTGTGAGCTAGGCTGACGCCACGGCACTCACTCTAGCCTGGGCAACAAAGCGAGACTCTGTCTCAAAAAAAAAAAAAAAATTCCTGGTTCATTGGGGGCCACTAATGTAATAGACTACCAAATTGTAGAATATACTTTTTCTTTTTGAAAGTTTTCAAATAAGATTAAACAAAGAAAAAGCTGAACTATAAGAGAAACGATGCAATGTAGCCTCGCTTATGAGTCCATGTTTGAGTCAGACTGAATTCAAAATCTCTGCCACTAGACTAGCTTTGTGATATGGGCAGGTTCATCTCTCTCACTCTCATATGTTACAGATACTCTATGCACAGAGTGGAATTTATTTTATAGTGGAATTTATTTTTTTTCCTTTTTCTTTTTTTTTAGCTAGTACATTTTGTCTACTCTACAGGAAATTATGATGGAATTTAAATGAGACCATGGGTATAAGTACCTGGCACACAGTAGGTATTTGGTAGATGATAGCTACTGCTATATTGTTACTGCCATTATTGTTAATGACTAATATCTTAGTGTCAGTGCAAAGACAAATAGCTAATGTAGTACATTTCATATGAACTGAGAAGCAAAATTTTTGTTAGCTTCTTTAATTTCAGTTGACTATTTTATGTCTTTGTCTTTTATTTTTTATTAGTATGTTCTTGTTAGTGAATAGTTTTTAAAACGAGTCTCTATTGATAAAGTAGTTTTAGTTTCCTATGGCAAAGCAATTAGGAAAGTAAATTCTTAGATTAAACCTGGAGGATAAAAATTCTTCTTTTAGCAAGTCATGGAAATGCATGTTTTAGAGAAGATAGTGGAGATTCTAGTTACTTTATTTCCTGAAATACAATATTATATTAATATAGCAACTGTATATTGCCACAAGACTAGAAGTATCTTAAATCAGGTTCTATGTACATAGGTTTTATGACTTTTTAGTAGCTAAACAATGGAGGACAATATATCAGTCACTGTTGTTTAGGAGGGTTGTGAAGTAAATATTCCCTAGGCTTTCCAGTGGCTTGGTATTAAGGTATAAAGTTGATGAATTTTTGGCATTTTGTGAGCTCATCCTGTTAAAACTTTAAAAACAGTTGCTTTGGAGTTAAAGTCAGCTTTCATGGAAACTTTGTAAGTTTTAGTGTTCTGTTACACTAGAGGTTTTAGTGGAAAATTAGTTCAGAACATTATTAATCAACATTAAACAATGTATATTAGTTTCCTTCTTGAGACCTTGACTGTCAATTGTATTCTTCTTAAATCTACTTTGTTACAAAGCACGACAGTTGGTTTTTTTCTCTAAATAACTAGGTAGCATTTGAGGCTGATTGTCTACCACACAATTCTTTATGCAGGGGCAAGAAATACATGTTATAGTAGGAAGAGTCTATACATAACTTACAAATTTATCTGGGAACTCTTTAAAATGTGATCTTTCAGTACTAAAACAATTTAGTGTAGTGAAAGAGCATAGTCTTTGGAATCAGTGTTTTAGGCACTATGAAGCCTTGGATAAAGTGTCTTCTTTCACCCTCACTTTCTTCAGCTGTAAGCAATACAGAGCCACCTCTCAGTTGTTGTGAAGATTTGTTGTGTTAACAGTGAACACATTGGACCATTGGTATCACATCAAATATGAAGTTCACTCAGCAGTAAAGTCCGTGTTTTTAAATTGGTTTCATAAGGCCAACCAGATGAACTTGATTAGTTACGTGATTGGATTAAAAGTGACTAGGCTTTTAAAACTGAACTATTTCAGGGAAAAGAAAATGATTCCAAGATAGTGTCAGGTTTGAAATGGCAGTGGTTGGGATTCTGTGAACAAAAGGGACCACATTTACAATGAGAGCACAGGAGGTAGGTTTGGAAATGGATTCTCTCCTCCCTAGCTCTCTCACTGCTTTATGGTCACATACTTCCTTTTTTTCTGAGGTTCTGAAACAAAAATAAAACAGTCTCTGCAACTGCTGAAGGAGCTTTTGAATTCTTTCTAAAGAGGAAATTGACTTTACCTAACCAATATACTTCCTGTGTATGCTGTATCCGTTAAAGAGAGAGATAGGACCTTGGTGATACAGTGCTCAACTGTAGAGTTTCCTCTTGATGGTGGAGGTTCAAAATATATTACAATGCTCTGACACAATGTCTTCATTTATTCTGATATCTGTAATGTATATACAAATCACCTTGGGGTCTTTTTAAAAATGCACGTTCTAATTTGGTAGTTCTAGGTGGGGCCTGAGATTCTGCATTTCAAACATTATCCCAGGTTATATGTTAAAATAATAAGCCATTCTCTCTCCGGTTCTTTTAAAAAGTTTTTTAAAACATACATGATTAATTTTTTAAAAAAAACGAATCCTGCGACAGATTAGATTACTCCATTTTTTGCTCAACAACATTCATTTCTCAGTTGCTATGTAGGTGAGGGCCCAATTCTGAAGGATCCCACAGTTTGGTTAACCAAATAAAGTACATTTTTTAATGGCCTTTCTTTCTTGATTTTTTTTTTTTTTATTTTGACTTGGATTTATTTCATGAAAGTTCTCTGGTAACTGCAGAGATTAGTTAAATTAAAAGTTCTCACTTTCTTTATGATTTAAGGAATTCTTCTACTAACTGCACAAATATCATTTTAACTACATTAGTGTCAAAAGGAGAGAAAATTGTTTCTATGATCTGCTCACCCAGCAAATCAGGCTGTTCTTTTTTTCTGTATTAGTCCTTGGGTGTGGGCATATGTATGTATTTTTTTTTACATGGTTGTAAACATTGCTGGAAAAGAATATCGTATTCTTTTTAAATTTAATATTAGAAAATGAATAGAAAACTTTCTGAATTTCTTTATTTACTGTTAAAATATTGTCCTTTATATTTTGATACATTCTTTCTTGGTAGATTTTTCTTGTACTTCAAACTCTCTTGTTAAGAGAAAGTTATCAAAAGGGCTAGGGTAGTAAATATATGTCACATGAAATTGTTATGCTAACATCTGCAAAGTATGTGTGTGTTTGTTTTTCTGTGTTTTTAAATGGGGGTTAAGGAGCATGGTACATTGTGGCAGCCACAGCCCTATGTTTGCTTTAATTCAACTGAGTGGCTTATAGTTAGAATTTTCCTAATGAGAGAAAATAAATTACATGTTACCTCAATTCTTGGGTTTTTTTGGTTTTTTTTTTGAGACGGAGTCTTGCTTTGTCACCTTGGCTAGAGTGAGTGCCATAGCGTCAGCCTGCCTCAAACTACTGGGTTTAAGTGATTCTTCTGCCTCAGCCTCCTGAGTATCCGGGATTATAGGCGCATGCCACCACGCCCGGCTAATTTTTCTGTTTTTTAGTAGAGAGGGGTCTCACTCTTGCTCAGGCTGGTCTTGAACTCCTGATGTCAAGCAATCCTCCTGATTCTGCCTCCTGTAGTGCTAGGATTACCAGTGTGGGCCACCACACCTGACCTTGAATTCTTTAAAAGGAAAAAAACAATCTGGTGTCTGTATAAACAACCTATTTGTCTTCAAAATATGTGTAAGATATAAAGATTTTCATGTCATTTCCTAGAATAGGGGTTTTTAATCTGGGCTCTGTAGAAGACTTAGGGCAGTGTTTGTCACAAAGTGGGCCATGGAATCACGAGTGTGCTTATAAAAGCACATACTCCATATACTCCTTCAGTCCCCCCTCTAAGCTTCTGGTTCAGTAGGTCTGGGATGGAACCCTGCAGTTTGAATTATAACAAGCAGTCTTACCTGATTCTTTTGCAAACAAAGTTTCATAATTACTGCTCCAGCCAAGCCATGCTTTGGATCTGAGGGAAATTGTAAACTTCTTAAATTGCATAATGTTTTTAGGGGGTAGATTATTCATCTTTTTGGGAATAGATTCTATAAATCTCTCATTGAGATTCACAGAGAGCACCATGACTCAAAGGATTAAGTCATGGTTCCAGCTCTGCCTCCTATGAGCCTCTTTGGATTTTAATTAAATTCTTAGTTTTCTTTTAGCCTAAGTAGGGCATTTTATCCATGAGGTAATTTTTTTTTTTTTTTGTATTGTGGCTTTCTAATCTACCATTTCTTTGCTTCATTTTCAGTAAACGAATTTTAATCCCCTCGTAATTAAAATTTTTTGTATTAAAATATGCCGTTGTGCAGAACTACTTTGTACAAATAATAATAATTCCTAACATTTATTTATTGAGAACAATGATGTGCCAGTTATTTTACCCAGTAATACATAGATTATTTTAATTAATCCTCATAGCAACTCCACATGAATTAACCATTATACTCATTGGACAAATAAGAAAATGAATACTTAGTTAACTTAACCAAATTGACAAAGTTTGTGAATTTTGGAACCAGAATTTGAGCCCATTCTGTCTAACCTGATGCAGTTTTGCCCTTTCGTGCAAATGAGTCCCATTTGGTTTATCAGTGAATGGAAGATGTATATTATTCAGCCTTAAAAGAGAAGGAAATCCTGCGATTTGTGACTGCATGGGTGAACCTCGAGGACACTGTGCTAAGACACAGAAAGAGAAATACTGCATGGTCTTTCTTACATGTGGAATCTAAAAAAGTTAAATTCAGGTCGAGTACAGTGGTGGCTCTCACCTATAATCTCAGGACTTTGGGAGGCAGAGGTAGGAGGATCCCTTGAGCTCAAGAGTTTGAGACCAGCCTGGGCAACATAGTGAGACCCCATCTCTACAAAAAAAAAAAAATTTTTTTTAATTGCCAGATGTGGTGGTGCACACTTGTAGTCCTAGCTACTAGTGAGGCTGAGGCGAGAGGATTGCTTGAGCCCAGGAATTTATGACTGTAGTGAGCAATGATCATGCCACTACACTCCAGCCTGAGTGACAGAATGAGACTTTGTCTATGAGAAAAAAAAAAGTCCAATCCGTAGAAGCTGAATAGTTACCAGGGATGGGGGTCAGGGGAGTGAGAGATGTTAATCAATGGGTACAAAGTTTCAGTTATGTACACTGAATAAATTCTAGAGATTGTACAGGATGGGGCCTGTAGTTAATAATACTGTATTGTATACTTGAAATTTGTTAAGAAAGATCTTAAGTGTTCTTACCACATATACACAAAGGTAACCATATGAAGAGATGTGCATGTTAATTAGCTTGACTATAATAATCAGTTCACTATGTGTATGTGTATCAAAACATTCTGTTCACCTTATATATACTTTCAATTTAAAAATTCTTTTAAATGAGTGGAAGATGATGGTTCTGTGGTACCTTTGGATTATTATGAATGATGTCTGTGGATTAGCCTTTTTTAGAGATTCTGATTGTGAGTTTTTATATTATTCTCTTTTCAGATCAAAGAGAGTGCATCACAAACAAGGGATGTTCTCAAACAGCATTTTAATGATTTAAAGGGAACCCTTGGGAAGCTCCTGGATGAGCGATTGGTGACCCTTTTGCAGGAAGTGGATACCATTGAACAGGAGACCATTAAACCACTAGATGACTGTCAGAAGCTCATAGAACATGGAGTTAACACTGCCGAGGACTTAGTCCGAGAAGGTGGGAGTCCAGTGAGCCTGTTAAATGTGGTTCATTTAGATTGACACTTTGTTGATTTCTCAGGATACCACAGGCTTCTTGCTATCTGTGGGGTATTTAGGATGTTTCTACCTTGAGACAGTTTGAAATATAGGATGAAAGATATATAGTATGTTATCCCAGGGTAAGTCTAATTGAAGTGTTAGTTATAATCATTTACAAAACAAGGAGTAAATGATTTTTCTCAAATGGTTCTGTTATAATAATATCTCATTCACTGTTAACATAACAATTTAAACATCATTTTGAGTCTGTTCAAACATTTTTCAGAATGTTCATGGTTCACAGAATTTAATTTCATTGTTCTCTTTAGAAGATTAAAAATGTGATTGGTGTTTACTCCTGATGTTGTTATATTCCTGTCTTTAGCCAATTATTTTGGTTGAGTCATGCCTTGCTGCCCTCCTTTCTTCATGTTTACCTTCCATCCTTCAACATGCGAGTAGGTCTTTGTCAGGTACATAAAATAAAAAGTAACAGTTCTGCTCTTGGGTTTACAGCCCAGTTGGAGAGACATACATGCCGAAAGAGATCTGTCTAAGACGTTACTGGAGCACAGAGGAGGAAGTGCTTAACTGGGTCTGAAAAAATGTAGGATAGCTTTCTGTAGGAGTTGTACAGAGGCTTGAAGAAATTCATCAGACAGACAAGAAAAAGAGTAGGTAACAGCACAATTCCAAGCAGAAGTAACATCATGAGTGGAGTGTGGCATACTCAAGAGTCTACTGAAGCATTTTAAGCAGCAGAGTTACACGATCAGATTTACTTTTTTTTTTTTTTTTTTTTTTTTTAGTGACCCTGCCTACAGTTTAGAGACTCTTATTAGAGGGCTGTAAAACTGGAGGAAAATGAGACTGATTAGAAAGTTGTGGCAGTAAAATGCAGGTAGGAATGGTAAAAGCAGTGGAAGGTGATGATGAGGCAGGGCTGGTTTTAAGAGATTTTTTGGAGATAGAATTATTGATGATTTTATTGATCAGTGACTGTTGATTATTGGTACTTACCTAGATATGGGATGGGGGGGAGGAAGAATTTAGGATGACTAAAACCAGGCTGGTTTTGGATGACTGAGTGAATGGTGGTGCCATTACTGATGTTAGGAAATGAAGGAAAAAGGAAGGGCTTTAGTGGGTGGTTAGGCATATGGCTTGGGCATACTGAGTTTGAGGTGCTTAAGGTGGAAATACAGGGGTGAGTCTTAGGAGAGAGATCATACCTGGAGGCCAGGAGATGTGGCTCACACCTGTAATCCTAGCACTCTGGGAGACCGAGGCAGGAGGATTGCTTGAGCTCAGGAGTTCAAGACCAGCCTGAGTAAGAGCGAGACCCTGTCTCTATTATATAAAAAAAATATATATGAATGTAAAGTCTTTTTTTTTTTGAGACAGAGTCTTACTTTGTTGCCCAGGCTAGAGTGAGTGCTGTGGCATCAGCCTAGCTTACAGCAACCTCAATCTTCTGGGCTCAAGCGATCCTCCTGACTCAGCCTCCCAAGTAGCTGGGACTACAGGCATGCACCACCATGCCTGGCTAATTTTTTGTATATATATTTTTAGTTGGTCGATTAATTTCTTTCTATTTTTAGTAGAGACAGGGTCTCGCTCAGGCTGGTTTTGAACTCCTGACCTTGAGCAATCTGCCCACCTCAGCCTCCCAGAGTGCTAGGATTACAGGCGTGAGCCACCGGCCTGAATGTAAAGTTATTTTTTCCCCTAGAAACAGACTGACAGGAAAAAAACGAAATAAAAGGAATTTTTTATAAATATAATAGAGAGATCATACCTGGAGATGTGAAAATGACAGTTAAATGGCATATACGTCAAATCTGAATCCATGGGAATAAGTAAAATCTTCAAGAGATATTATATAATATGAGAAGAGTAGATGGCCCAGGGAGGAGAACACTAAGGGATGCCAACACTTCAGGGGTTACTGGGGTAAATGAGCCAGGAAAGGAGCCTGAATACCATCCACTCTGCAGAGTGAATGCTGTTAGGATAAAAATTGTGAATGACTCACAGTCTGTCACTTGGCCTGCAAATTAAATCCCCTTTTGGTCCCACTTAGAATATGGCACTAGTGTTATCTTTACATGCTAATTACATTTTTGTCTTATCTTCAATGAGAAGTATTTATTTACCACTGATCACAACGGTGCCTTTGAGAAAATTCCTTTTAGTGCACCACAGAATGTCTTTCCCTGGAGGCTTTGCATTTGGAAACAAACCCAGAAACAGTTCAGCACAGGTCAGGAGTATGCACCCATCACCCTGAGGACTGACCAGTTGGTTTTATTTTAGAAAAGACATCCTTTGAGGCACATACATGTTTTTTTTTTTTTAATTTTTTAAAAATATTTTTAAAATATTTTAACTTTTTTGCTCGGGCACATGTTTGTTATAGCATTTGATGCTTGAATTTTTTTATACTTCAGAATTATTTTTAATTTCAAACTCGTCCCTCCCCCTCCTCCCAAAGGATAAAAACTTTTTTTTTGGAATTTTGAGGATATTTAGGCAATGTTTGATATGTTTCTGTTTTTCTTTTGGTGAAGAAGTCATATGATCCCAAAAAACTTAAGTCCAGGGCACTTGCAGATGGAAAAGAATTCTGGCAGTGTTCTTAGGGCTAAGGAGGGACATAGAAGTTGGTCATTTTCATATGCCTCTATCTAGCATTTCCTTTTTATTGTTCTGTTGAATAATTTCTAATCTAACGTATCATATTCTTTTAGGAAACATAACTGCATCATTTGGCTTTTTAAGGCTGTATGCCCTATTGCTCCTGTCAGGGTTGCATTTTGTACTGGCTCGTATTAGAGTTGATAAAGATTCTGTAGGAGGTATGGGGAAAAGTCTCTGGACCTTCTGCTTTGCCTAAAATTGGTTAACAAACCAGATTTCCTCTTTTAAAGCAGAATTCACCTCTGGCAAAATGTTGCAGTTGTGTACCCCTTTTCCTCTGGGCTTAACCTTAGAATCACTTCTAAAATAGTTTCTATTTTGGGGAAATTTGACTATGCCATCAGTTAAGATTTGTTTACAAGAAAACCAGAGACCCACCTGGACATGAGTTGTGTGGATTACTTTATAATGTGACTGCTTTTCACTTTAAACTAGTTCTCTTATTCTTGGTTGTAGGTGAGATCGCCATACTTGGTGGTGTAGGAGAACAAAATGAAAAACTGTGGAGCTTTACCAAAAAGGCCTCACACATTCAATTGGACAGGTAATAGAGTTTGTGCCCTTTGGACTTACTTTTAAGCATTTAAACTCTGTCTTTTTGTTTGTTTGCTTGTTTATTTTGGGTTTTGTTTGTTTTCTCTGTTAAAGATTCTGATTAAGGGAGATAGAGGATATAGTTTTCAAGGTTTCACTGCCCATTACCACTATTATGGTATAATAGTTGAAACAGTTGGTATGAAATCTTTGTTATAGTATTACTATAACAAAGTAATAATATTACTACAGATTTTCTTCAATTCCAATGTATGAGAGAATTGTTAACCCTTTGCACTTGCTTGCTTTTTTCTTGATTCCTTTATTCTACTCAGGATTTAATTTTTTAAACACCCCAGATTTTACAAAGCGCGGCAGTAGAATAAAAAACTGGAGTTTCTTTTCATACAAACTTATTTATTTGGATTTTTTTATATTTCAAATTACTGATACATTCAAAGAGTAATTTTAATCTCTATAATTTTTGCTTACCGTGTCGAGTCATACTCGACATCCAAGTGCAAAGGGTTAAATTTTAGAAATTCTGAACATGTCATTGAAATTGAGTCATATTTCAGTAAAGCAGATCTTTTGGTATAAGCTTGACAGTTGTGATTCAACCATTTTTCTGTCCTGCTTATATTTATTTGCGAAGAGAATATTTATGGAACACCTTGCAAAGCCCCCACTGCCACGAGAATCACTTACTGGGCTTCAGGATCCTTCAAACATGTGACTGCTCTAAAATAGTCCTTGTATCTTTAACTCCCAGTTAAAAGTCTCGTAAACTGAGCTTTGTTTCCTCAGCTTACCAGAAGTGCCTTTATTGGTTGATGTGCCTTGTTTATCTGCTCAGTTGGATGACTCAGTTCTTAACATAGTGAAAGACCACATTTTTAAGCATGGAACGGTAGCATCTCGCCCACCAGTACAAATAGAAGAACTAATAGAGAAACCTGGAGGCATCATAGTACGATGGTGTAAGGTATGTAATTCAGAATTGTAGAAGTGGCTTCCACATTATGGATTTGATATTTTGGGACCTTTAAAATTTTTTCATTAACTACCTTTGAATATTTTCTTCTCTCCTCAGGGAAAAATCCCTTTTGCTTTACAATTAAAATAAAGTCATAGGGAACATGAACTGTTTTGAAGGTACTTTTTAAAATCTCTGTATCACAACATTTTTTCCCATCACATATTTCCCAGATTTACCTCAGTGAATTGAGGATTTCTTCTTTTTTTTTTTTTTTTTTTCTGAGACAATGTCTCGCTCTGTCACCTAGGCTAGATGGGCTAGAGTGCCGTGGCATCAGCCTAACTCACAGCTATCTCAAACTCCTGGGCTCAAGCGATTCTCCTGCCTCAGCCTCCCAAGTAGCTGGGATTATAGGTGCACGCCACCACACCTGGCTAATTTTTCGTTTCTATTATATTTGTACTCTATTGGGTAATACCAAACACTTCCCAAAATGATTGTATCAATTTAGCCTTCTACCAGCAATATAAGTGTCTGTTAACCAGGTCTGTATTTTTTTGAGACAGAGGCTCGTTCTGTCACCCCAGGTAGAGTGCAGTGGCATCATCATAGTTCACTGCAACCTCAAACTCGTGGGCTCAAGCAATCCTTCTACCTCAACCTCCCAAGTAGCTGGGCCTACAGGTGTGCACCAAGACACCCAGCTAATTTTTCTGTTTTTAGTAGGGATGGGGTCTCACTCGTGCTCAGTCTGGTCTCAAACTCCTGGGCTCAAGTAGTCCTCCCTCCTCACCCTCCCAGAGTGCTAAGATTACTGGTGTGAGCCATCACATCTGGCCTTAATCCACATCTTGACCAATACTTTACATTAGTGAAACTTTATAATTTTGTCCAAAATGGTATCACATTGTGGTTTTAGATTGCATTTTCCCTATTACAAATGAGGTTGTATATTTATATGTTTTCTTTGGCTATTTACATTTCTTCCTTTCCCTCTTTCCCTTCCTCCCTCCCTCCCTCCTCCCCTTTCTTTTTTTTTTTTTTTTTTTTTTTTTTACAGAGTCTTACTCTGTTGCCCAGGCTTAAGTGAGTGCCGTGGAGTCAGCCTAGCTCACAGCAACCTCAAACTCCTGGGCTCAAGCGATCCTACTGCCTCAGCCTCCCAAGTAGCTGGGACTACAGGCATGTGCCACCATGCCCGGCTCATTTTTTCTATATATATTAGTTGGCCAACTAATTTCTTTCTATTTATAGTAGAGATGGGGTCTCAGTCTTGCTCAGGCTGCTTTTGAACTCCTGACCTCAA